>PQWD01013075.1:0-48923 GCA_019425675.1 Leucinodes orbonalis
GGAGCTAGATGCCGCTTTGTGAATGTCAGTGTATTATTTTTTATAGTAATAAAAAATAATTTTTATTATTTATAATGAGCTGAGCAACCAGCAATGCGAACCAAATTCTGTATACATTTGGTTCGGTAGACCAGCGATGGTTTTCAGATTGGACCTGACACATTTTTTCAATAAGGTTGAATTAAATATAATGAGGAAAAGAGAGTAAAGAGATTTCAATCAATGGCTACGCGTTTTGAATACAAGATCTGTCTTTCATTCATAAACACATTCAAAGATGTCGTATTGAAAATTATAAAAAGCAGTTTTTATTTGAATTATCCATGGATTCAAATAACAAGCATTATGTTATTTATTATGAAATAAATACGAGTATATTAGTAATCAGACTTAATCAAGTATATTCGTACTACACAAGCTCGGCGTCAGTACCAATGTGTCCCACATTTAATGTATGTTAATATGACACGATGAATGAGTTTTGTAATTAACTTTGGGACCAATTAGACGGATTCCTCGTGTCGGTGTGTTAATGAGCTTTTGGTTTAATGTAGATCCAATTAGATGTGCTTTATTAATGTTTTCAAAAGTTATAATTGTATGATGGAATCATATACCTTAATATGTAATCTTATCCATTGAAGCTGTATTAAGGAACAATAGAGAATGTTTTGTGCTAATGTTATATTATAAATGACATGGCGCCACGCGAGGGGTTATAAAGGGTAATACGCTTTGTTAAGGGGGGGGGGGGGGCAACTGTGCAGCGGGGGCAGCTGATGAACTATGAACGTGATAACTACAGCGAAGTATTTGGATTGGTGTGTCAGAATAGCCAAGGAATATAATCGAGATAGATCCACAAGTTAAAAACTCAGGTTCAAATCCCGTCACATACCATTGTGTTCTCGAAATTATATGAAAATTATCCGACGCTCTTATGGTGAAAGAAAATATCGTGAGGAAACATGCGCACGCCTGCGAAGAGATTCAAAGATTGTGCGTGAAGTCGACCAATCCGCACTGGACCCGCGTGGACGACTAAGGCCTATACACCCCACACTGGTAGGCTAGTGCCCCTAGGGTGAAAACGTTTAATGAGTGATAATGTTAAGAATTCTCTGAAAGTAGAATAACTAATGGTGTCTTTTTATTTTGTATTATAGCTATCTTTCTTTATTTTGCCATATAAAGGAAAATCTAATGAATAATACGAGCGGGGATGTTGATTTAGTCGAGCAAACTGTCCAGTAGCATTAGCTAAATATTGCCGTCTTTGTTATTCAAGAAACTGGGTCAGCGGCGAAATAAGAAATAAAAACATATTGTCAGGGTGATATATTATTCATGCTAAGATGACATTTTGACACCTCGTCATTTTAACCTTGGGAGATTTCTTTGTGAAAGTATTTTCATCGCGCTGGCTTACATTGAATAGAAATAATTAGAAGAAAAAATGTTTTCTTAATTGCCCGTGGCAGTGGGTGGTGCCGTCGGCCTTTGGTAATTTTAGAAATATCGCCGGAATTTATTTATTATTATTTATTTATTACATACTTTATTGCACTTTAAAACGAAATACAGAGAAAAAAATTAAATCTAATAAGTACATGGGCGGCCTTATCGCGCAAGGCGATTTCTTCCAGGCAACCTTAGGATGGAGAAAGAAGAAAAAACTAAAAAGGGGATTTTTGCAATTACTTATAAAATAAAATACTTTAAAACCTAAAAATATACATAAATACACATTCAAATTCATATTGGAATAAAAAGAGAATAGGTAAAAGAATAAAATAAAAACAAAGGGCAATAGATACAGAATAAAAGGTTTTTATACATAAACATATGTCATAAGAAAAGTAGATAAAAAAAAAAAAATTGTACATATATAACAACAAAAATAATAATAATAATAATAAAAAATAATAATAAAAAAAAGCAGTTGAAGCAACTAAGAATAAGTAGCAAGTAAGTGCTTATTCAATTTACTTTTAAAGCTCTCGATTGACTGAGCCCGTCGAAAAGGAATAAAGATTGGAACCGGAGATAGTTTGCATAAATGTAGCGAATCAACATTTTATTTATATGAATAGGGTTGTTGAATAGGCGTTACCATATTTAACTTGTGAATCCATATTGACTCGATAAAAAGAAGAAGCGTTGTTGAATTACAAATTTAAAATTAGCATTTCTGATATATTTTTCAAGCCAAACAACTGAAGAAAATAAATCCGAAAAAAAAAAACAAATCTGTCCATCTGGGTGGGGGTTTTGATTACATTTATTTTCCTGTTACATAGAAGCCACTCGCCTTTTCCATTCCGCCCTATCTGCCACAATTTCTATGCATTTTGTGCTCTGCCCATTGCCACTTAAACTTGATAATTCTGGTTAAGGAAACATTTTCGAGGGGAGGCCTTCATTCAGCATCAGACTAGGCCGTACCTAATTATAATCATAGTGATATGTCAAACCAGTGAATATAAAAATAAAGCTTCATCATCATCATCAGCTCATTAAACGTCCCCACCGAGGGGCACGAGCCTACCCGTATAGGAAAATAAAGCTTAATTATTTTAAAATAATTTGTTACATATTTCCATGCTTAGTTATCACGGAAACTTAGAGATAATAATCTGGTTGTTTTTTGTGATTCGCTTGTATAATGACTGAGGCCGCGATGGGTTGAATAGAATGCAATACGATAACTTAACTTTTCAAAAAAAAAATGTAAGAAATAAGTATTTCATAGTTCCGTTTTTAGAAATAGAATTCTCTTATATTATTAATCCCCTTCAATAAGGTATCTACATCACTTATGTAATAATTCAGCGCTCGTAGATATTGTCAGTCTATAGACAAAAATTTCATCAGTCATTCCGTATCCATAGATAAATAAAATAGGAAGTATATTACTACTCTGATAGATTTATTGTCTATTGACATGAAATCATCATCACCTCATTAAACGTCCCCACCGAGGGGCACGAGCCTTTCCGTATAGGGTGATTAAGTCGTCCACGCGGGCCCAGTGCGGATTGGACGACTTCACACACAACCTTCGAATCTCTTCGCAGGCGTGCATGAAGGTTTTCTCACGATGTTTTCCTTCACCGTAAGAACGTCGGATAACGTACATATATTTTCGATAATTCGAAAACACATTGGTACGTCTCGGGATTTGAACCTCAGCCCTCCCGGTAGGAAGGCGACAGTCCACACCATTGAGCCACCGACGCACCTTGACTTGAAATAACATTGATCAAACACACCAAATTGTAGGTTACACTAGTTTACTGTTTGTTTTGTTTTGATTTGATTAAACATTATCGAGAAGGGTGCTTAAATCAATATATATATAGGATAATATTGTTTCTTCAAATATACTCGTAATACATTTAAAGCTACAACTTGTAAGCTAGGACATGTCACGTGTAGCTGTGATTTCTTTTTTGAGAATCGAAGTTAGGCATCGGGCTACTTATAAAAAGAAAGAAATAATTAAACATGCATTAGTGAGCATATTTCAAGGTTAATTAAATTCCTTGATACATATTGCACTTATGTCTCGAATGCACAAGAGGATCGCGTGTCGACTATGCGCGATATATTTTTAATGTTGTGAAGTGAATGGGGCAAATATTTCGCTCACCTGATGGCACCTAAGTGTTACGCCTGCCCACGATGATAATCGCAGTGTTAAATAATCACAATAACTGTCAGAAAAAAACCTCCTTGAATACAGAAAAAAAAACTAACTGTTTATAGTGTTCATCTTTCGTCTACACTGTTTTGCGCCCTTTTTTCGAACTGACTACTGTTGTTGGCCGCAGATGGCCTTTATAGCTTCACCGGGCAATTGGCAAGCGCCCGTCACTCCCAGATAGTCAGATCTCTTATTTCTAATATAATTTATTTCTTTTATTTATTTATTCACTATATTATAACATTACTGCCGCGTTTATGCTAACGTCATAAAACATTTCGACTGTGACCGTGGAGCTCTTGTTTGCGAACACGGATAAGCACTCAGAATGCAATAAAGTCGTGGCAACAAAAGTTGTGATATGATAACAATTAAAGTGATCCGGCCCCATTGTGTTAATGGTACCTACTCGACGCAAGTGCTAAGTGGAAATGGGCACTATGGCCATGGACGTCCCGGGCGATCAAAAGGGTGGATACGCACAAGGTCACGCGGTCGAATCTAGGAAAATTACTGGTTATAATCTAGTATAGTCATTGGTATCTTGAAACCGTGTATCTGTTATGGGCAGGTGCGTCATTTCGTACTAGACACACCCTTAAAATCAAACTATAAAATAAAAAGACACCTACATTTTTTACTCAACCTTCGCTTGGGAAGGCTCCCAAGACCTGGATGCCGATCGCGCTAAGTTTTGACAGCTATAACATAACTACACTGGAATAAAATATTGCTCAATTTTATATCGCGCTAATCAATTGACAGCTAGTTCAGACGAAATCGAAACTTTACCTTATGGCAATACCGAATATCGAAAATGACAACTATTACAGGATCGGAAAGATATCGTAACTACACCCATATATAATCGAAAGGTTTCGTTTTAAAATAACGCGATCGCCTGCAGTACGATCGTTGTAGGCACGAAGATCGTACTGGTGACAATTATAACTAAGCACTACGGGCGTGGACGCCCCGGGCGATCAAAAGGGCGGATACGCACCGCGAGGACGCGACGGACGTGGCATTATGTCGCTTCCGAACGGTGTCTGGTATCCAACCGATCTACGGAGCGGACTTCCTAAATACTACTGCAGGACCAATTTAAAATAATCTCACATTCCATTAAGGCCCTACACTACATGGCTGTAGGTGCTAATCCTTTATAGTTGTATAAAGCAATAAAGAGATCCTTTTCTGTAAATGATGCCTACTCATCGCAAGTGCTATACACTGAACACAATGAATTATGGATGCCCGGGCGACCAAAAGGGCGCATTTTTTTTTATTGCTTATGTAGGCAGACGAGCTGGCGGCCCATCTGATGGAAAACGGTAACCGCCGCTCATGGACAACTGCAATGCTAAGGGCAAAGCCATGCCGCTGCCTATCAAGAGGAAAGAGCTCTCTTTAAACCTCGCATATGCACAGATCCGTGTCGGGTAAACCTCTAGTGAAATTACTGAGTATAATCTACAGTTATTGGCATCTCTTAACATTGTATCTGTCATGGGCAGGCGTGTCACTTACCATACTTAGGAAACTTTTTTTGCCCTGTGACTGCACTAGGCGCGTACATCAGGTTCTAATATTTGAAGATAAATACATGCATTAAAAGTTGGCTGTGGCATATTTGCTATTATCTCCTATTTTTACCGCATATCCATGTAATATAATCTTTAAGCTGAGCGCCATCTGCACTCATGATGTTCCCCGTGAAGCTTTGAAAAGTCCATTCGGAAAATGTGATAGTTGGTGACCCTACGCGGTAGGCAACTCCGTGACTAATTCCCTCGTCCGCCCGTCGCCCGTCGAATGATGCTCAATGATATCTACGTAGAGCAATCTAAACTGACGATATTTGTTTTGCTGATAGAACCCTAATTAACACGGATAATCGTGTTAATAAATCACTTAAAATTATTTCAATAAATTTTACATGTCCAAGTTAACACCTACTGTCATTAGTCAATGAATTGATGTTAACATAATTAAATTATTTATCCGGCTCGTCATTTAACTATTTCCTTATATATGTTTCCTTTAATACCAAAATAGAACCTGTTTTACATAATAAGCATATATAGACATTAATTTTAAAAAGCAACTGAGTATCCTTTAAGGAAGAACGAACAAATTCATATAATATTTACACATGGTTGGGTCCCTCTTGTCAAGTTTTTAAGATGGATGGATATTGCTTCGTTCTTCGGTAAACGTTATACATAGGTATAGGGCTAACAACAAAGTTATGGCTCCATAAAGTAGGGTATTTCATTTAACTAAAAGAGCGATCACAAATATGATCGTCTATCTTTAACATTTATTGTGTATTTGTTGAAATTAATTCTCAAATCTAACATGGTTTTTGGCCCACTGTACAAATCAATGCTCCTTAACAATGTAAATTATTGATACTTTTAACATTTGAACACTGCTTGGTTTTCCTTGTAGGTAGGTACGTTGCCTTGGTTAGTATAATATTTATTTCGAATCTTAAATCTGGCTATTGTTCGCATCATAAAGTGCTAAGTCCCTAAAGCTTTATTCAGTGCCAAAAACTTTAATCCACTTGTCGCCAAAATATTTTTTTTTATCCTCTTAATGGTGTTGGGGATAACTCTAGATTGACCCTTGCTTAAAAGTTAATTGAAAGTTAAGTTCAAAGACACACAAACCAGCGCCTTGACAAAACTGTCTTGACATTAGCTCAGTGGCCACCATTTTCGTAGCATTATTTATTTTATATATTATTTTAAGGACTATCGTGTTATTATTTGAATTGCACCAAATACATATTTTTCTTTCTTTCTTACATATCTCTACTGCCCGCGGGGATTGAACTCTTGCAATTTTTTTCTATGACTTTCACACAGCGCCATCTAGCCCCAAGTTAAGCGTAAAGCCTGTATTATGGGTACTAAACAACGGATAAACATACTTATATATTTATATATATATATTGTAAATACATACACATTATACATAGAAAACACCCAGACCATTACAAACAGACATGTTCATGCACACAAATGTTTGTACTGCCTGGGGATCGAACCCGGAACCCTTGGTGTTGCAGTCGACCTCTCAACCGCAACACCAAATGGGTCATATGAGCGAGCTATATGGTGTGATGTATGAGATTGAATCCGCGCTAACACCGGCGTGAACTTGTTCGTGTGATTTATGTAAACAGATTACACCGGGCGAGGCGCGTCGGGAACGGATCTCATGTTTTCTGTGCAAATATTGTTGGGCGGACGCGACCCAATGTGATTATAGAGTTCTAACACAAGACATCGGAATAACAATTAGACCGGACGAGTCGCTTAGTTTATAAGAAGACCCAATGTCGCAATTTCAACTTACACACACACATTAAAATACTTACACTTAATATATTACTCGTCATTGGTCAATGTTTACCCAATCACGGACACCTTGAACGCGTGATCCATGCGGGGAAGCGTTATATCGATATACTTTTTCTATTACCTGCACGAAGATTCAAAATAAAATCTACTGTTAATTTTGGGTTACGTAAAATAAATGTTAATTTTAAATGAAATATATTATTGGTGTATAAATAATGTTGAGGAACTTTAATAATATATTTAAACAATATTATTAAGCCGCGTAGCTTTATTCATTTTATTAGAACTATAATTATCGATCGACGTATGTATCATATCACGCTAAAATCAATACAGCGAAAGTAAATTTTAATTACATTTCAAGAGATAATGTTTAGAATGAAATATATTTTTAAATAGCAACACCCAATGCAGATACGAGTATGTACGAGTAGATATGGTAAAATTAACATAAATATTTGTCTTGTAAAGGGTTACTTATTCCATGTTATAATAAACGTAAACTTACAGCGCTGATCTTCTGGGAACCTTAAAATTAGATACTATTACTATAGATAGCTCAGAAAAGGGCAGACATAATATAATGATAAATGTTAAAAGTTATAACATAAATCACTGTTTGTTCATTATTTTATAAAATCCTTACAACCACATTCACAAATTAAAAATGGCCGTGGCGTGTTCACAGTCACCATTGATAAAAAGCCAATAGCCGTCGTGATTCTTATCAACTTTGTTCGCTTATTATGTACTTATGTTTAAACAAAACTTAAATATCGAATAAAGATATAAATAACTCTATATAAATAAAATAGCCTCAAAATATTTCTTAAATACTGTTAGTAGAATCGAGGATATAAAAAAATACAAACGTAAAATAATAAACAAAAACCTTCCGCTTCCATACAAGACTGCATACGAATATATCGATAGGTGTGTCGATAAAATGGTTCTCACTAGGCGTTTGTACAACGGACGCGGGTCAGGGGCCGTACTACCGAATAATGGTTCTAGTGGAACACGAGTAATGTTCGCTAACCATTGCGCGCATATTATGAATTGCGAACCGACGAACAGTTAGCACACCGCATTGTAATATAACTACCGAGATCGTTACAAAGAATTTACAGTGATATGTTTTCATGAATAAAAACGGACGATTCGTTTAAATATCCTTTTTAATTATATAAATCAAAGTTTCGGTTCTTACCTGTGAAAAGTTATTCCATTATTTGCTAAATTTAATAAATCACTGCGATGATGGCATGTTACTATTGCACAGGACGGCATTTTGGAAAATAAACGGTATTTTCTTCTAAATGCGTGCGTCTGGACGCGACTTACACAGAGCGTAACTGGCAGCCAGTGTATGCTCGTTGAGCTTACATTTGTCGCGCTAAAAAACGCGCTTGCCCATCTCCTGTATTGGGAATCTGTGGTTCTAACTTAGACAAGCAATAAACGAACAATATGCACAATCTCACTCAAAAAGTGTCCGCGGCAAAAGTCTGCCCTCGCGTCAGTAGGGTAACATTTTCATTTATTATCACGTCGCTCGCTATATATTATAGTGACATTGTAGTATGCTCGTGCTTTTGATTTTGTACCTTTTCAATGACGCCTTAGGGTCAAAATTTCAATGATTTTTTGTCATATTTTTAATATGTGTCAAGCGGCTCGGGCATTTTTTGGTTGAAATCTCTTCATGATTGTGCATGTAGTTAATTTTTGGTTTAGCTAAAAGACCTAACCACTTTTTAACTAAGAATACATACAATTGCCTCCGTGGTCTACTGGGCTGTGCGTTGAGTTGAAATAACTGCGTGATCCGAAGGTTGAGGTTTCGAATTCCACGGGGAGGTTGTGTACCTGCAATGGAGGCTTAAATTAAACACGTATTAAGTGTGCTCTGGTATATTTAGTGATTCAAATAACTTACAACTACGCTTATATACTAACCTATTTCTATGTGTGAGGCAGGTTGCTTACACACACTACATACCCATAGTGAGTCAATATGCAATTTCATCCAGTTTGGTTAGGACATTGCAGGGTAAATCACGTGATTGTCTAAATAGAAAGATAATTCTGTGATTTGGAGGGCACGTTAAGGCGTCGGCCCCGGCTACAATCTTAATATGTTTAATTATCTGTAACTATCGGTTGCACTCAAGCGGTACTCTATATACATTCAATTTTGACGACCTATTTGGTGTTGCGGTTGAGAGGTCGACTTCAATGCCAAGGGTTCCGGGTTCGATCCCCGGGCAGTACAAACATTTGTGTGCATGAACATGTGTGTTTGTAATGGTCTGGATGTTTTCTATGTATAATATGTGTGTATTTACAAAAATATATGTGTTTATCCGTTGTTTAGTATCCATAATACAGGCTTCACGTTTAACTTGGGTCTAGGTGGCGCTGTGTGAATGTCAGTGGATATTTATTTTATTTATTTATTAATATCTTCTTATTTTTTGGAAAATCCGCAAAATGTTATTCTGCGGTTAAATTAACATATGGATATTATTGTAACCTTTAGTGCTGTCATTGAAAAGTACATATTCATTCGAATGCTAAACTACATAAATAAGGTCTTTTTGAGATCATTTTTGTATTTTAATTAGTAAGACGACAGAACATTTTATTGTATTTGGAAGAAATATTAATTACTCATAAAGACATTTGACAAATTTCCTTCTAACAATTCATCTGTTGTTTTTATCTCTGCTAATTTCATTAGAGTTTGTTTGGAACTTTTATTATTAATTTTGTTGAAATTAGAATCTCTGGCATCATAAACCAGCTATTAGTTTAAGAGTAATTATACCAAGGTATATGATATTTGTAAGTTTTCAACCTTGCATTGACAACTTCAGCTTTGCGTTTAGTTGACAGGTAAAGTAAAAAAGTGGCAGTGGGCTAGTCACGTATGTCGCAGAAACGATGGCCGATGGAGCCGACGAGTTCTGGAGTGGAGACCGCGTCTCGGCAAGCGTAGCGTAGGACGCCCTTCGGCCCGATGGACCGACGACTTGCGAAAGGTCGCTGGTGGAGGCTGGATGAGAACAGCTGAGGACTGGGATATCTGGCGCAACATGGGGGAGACCTATGCCCAGCATAGGTTGAATAGGAAAGAAAAAAACGCGAACTTTAACAAGATCAGAGTGAATAAAATCCGTAATATTTGGTAAAATACTGATCAACTTTATTTTCGCATTTACATACATATATCAACAAATGTATTATTAGATATAAATAAATAAATGTTGTTTAAAAAAACCGTTTCTAAATTGATAAACGTTTTTTTGATAAATCATGTATCGTTCACAAACATATAGTGTTTTTATTGATCATAAACACACTAATCTCCCATTGATAAATGCATAAACCATTGGCAGGTTATTTAATGACCACTGTAGTCGCAGCGTGCGATTCTGAATAAGCCGTTAATGCTTAGCGATCATAAAACACAGAGATTACTCGACAAAACCTGGGGAGACTACAATGCAATTTTGTGGTTTATAACTTCCATCTATTCTATACTCGCTGCAAGTAAATCGACTCAAGCCTCAAGTGCGCATAAAAAGTGATATAACTAAAAAATGACTTATTTTACCTCTATATAATGTTTTACATAATTAAAGCCTAGTAATTAGGCTTTCAAATGGTAGCATAATATCAGTAATTTAAATAAACACTTGTACTTAGAATGCAACTGAACGCAACCTCCCGTAAACTGCTCTGCGCTCTATTCACAACTTGCGCGACACAACCCCCTATAAAACCCCCTGTAATCGTTTTTTTCTTATCAGTCGCTCATTAGACGTTGACCTGAACACATCTCTGCAAATTAAAGCCGTCATTTGAAGAAAATTATGGATACAACACCTGAAGAAGCCGCTCAAGTCGTTGCCCTGTTGCAAGAAGGGTTGAACCAGCGAGAAGTCGCTCGTCGTTTGAATATGAGTCAGTCCGCTGTCTCGAGAGTATACAGAAGGTTTCAAGAGACTGGTGCCTTCACTCGGAGGCCTAATACCAGCCGACGCCGGTGCACCTCGGAGCGTGACGACCGGTTTTTGGTCTCGACCTCTCTCCGAAATCGACACCTTACCGGCGTAGATGTGCAGCAGGAGCTACGTCAAGTTCGCGGGGTGACTGTCAGTCAGTGGACAGTTAGAAGAAGGTTGAAAGAAGCTAACCTTACTCCGAAAAGACCCGCTACAGGCCCGAAGTTGACCACAGCTCATAGTCAAGCACGCCTTCACTTTGCTCGAGAACATTTGGATTGGAGCATAGAGCAATGGCAGTCAGTCCTGTTCACAGATGAGACGAGGATGTGTCTCCATGGCAGCGACAGGAGAGGTGGGTATACCGTCGTCCCGGTGAACGGTTTTCACAGTGCTGCTTTGTGGAAACCGTTGCATATGGTGGCGGATCTTGCATGATGTGGGCTGGAATTTCCTTAGAAGGCAAAACGGACCTTGTTTTCGTTCCTGGGGAGGCCGGGGAGAGGTCTGACCAGTGATCGTTACATTGAAAATGTTCTACTGGATCAAGTTGTCCCTTATCAAGGCTTTATTGGGGAAAATTTCATCTTGATGCATGACAATGCCCGATGTCACACTGCTCGGGCCACACGTGATTTCCTGAACGAAGTTGGAATTCACACTATGCATTGGCCAGCGCTCAGCCCCGATTTAAATCCCATTGAGCACATATGGGACGAGCTCAAAAGGAAAGTTAGAGCGAGGAATCCAGCTCCGACAAACATCAATGAGCTCAAGACTGCGTTGGTAGAAGAGTGGGGTCGAATACCACAATCATCCATTAAAAAGTTGATAAGGTCGATGAAGAATCGCATGAGAGCAGTGATCAGAGCTAGAGGAGGGAATACCAAATATTGACACGAATATTTTTTTATCTTACGCACATTTTGTTTCATTTAAACACAATAACCCCATACTGTGAAATTGTATGAATTTTCACCATTTTTTACATTATCATTAGCATTAACCTTTTTTACTAAACTACTGAATCGATTTTCATGCAACTTACACCATTTTAAAGCTCAATTACTAGGCTTTAATTATGTAAAACATTATATAGAGGTATAATAAGGCATTTTTTAGTTATATCACTTGTTATGCGTACTTGAGGCTTGAGTCGATTTACTTGCACGCGAGTGTATATCAGCGTGATATTCTAATCTTTTGTGACGGTAAATCCGTAGACGAAAAGTAGTTAAGTTTTATTAGACTCGACTTTATTGGATATTATAATGAATTGCCTGTTATATATTAATGGAATCAAACCCGCATTGAATAAACCAATGCAATATATGTATGCGAGTGTGACTGCGCAACTTGAGATGGTATAAATCTAATTTGAATTTTTTTTTTTACATTAAATAGGCCAGCGTTTGACTACGCCTTGTCTGGTGTTAACATCGACGATGTCTAGGATGAAACACGCTGACTAGAAGAAACCTATTTACTCGACTTGAAGACCCAAATTGTACACTCGGGAAAACATAAGCTGGCAACGAATTCCAAAGTTTCGCAGTGCGAATAATAAATGTGGATTCGAAGCGCTTAGTACGACATTTCGGCATCTCTACTATAAATAGATGTCGCTTCACCGTCTGCCTGGTTGATCGATGAAAGAAAGGACTCGGCGGGAAAATATCATGCAATTTGTGCACACTCCCCGAAGTGCAACCTATAGAAGCACGACAAAGAGGCAACCCGCCGCCGGTGGCTCAGACCTTGCAACCGATACTGGGTAAAGAGCTGTTACCTATTAACCTCTCGGCTCGTCTCTGAATGGTATTAAAAGTTTCCAGTTGGTATTTAGCTGAGCCATCCAAAGGTGAGAACAATACTCCATGCAAGGTCTTACTTGTGCCTTGTACAAAACAAGGAGCGTTCTGGAGTGAAGTATTTCCTCACCTTAGAGAGGACACCAAGCTTTTCGAGGCCAACTGGGCTTTAGACTCGATAAAAGATCCAAAATTAAGAGACGCCGAGAGATAGTGCCAAGAGCTCAAGGCTATCCGAAATTGGCACCGATAGACCACGGAAAGAAGGTGTGAGGTCAAAAGGTGTTCGCTTTGTGGAGAAAAGACACGCTTGAGTTTTTGACATTAAACGCGACCAAATTAGCATCACCCCAATTAGAAACAGACCTAAGAGATGAGTTCAAACGCTCAACCATAGCCTCCCGCAGCGCCTGCACTTCAAACCCACTGGTACGCGCATTGGACGTGTAACTCTCTACAACTTTGCTGTCATCTGCATACCCAAGGATACCGGGTATCAACAGATCGTTAATATGCAGCAGAAAGAGCGTTGCAGAGAGCACTGACCCCTGAGGAACACCTGCATTCAGAGACAACTGATCAGACGAGCAACCATCAATGACCACCTGAAGAGATCTATCTCTCAGAAAGTCTGCAATCCACGCACACAACCCAGTGGGCAAGCCATAAGCAGGAAGCTTGCTAATCAGACGGTCATGCCAAACCCTGTCAAAAGCTTTTGAAATATCCAACGAAACGGCAAGTGCTTCGCCATGCCTTTCCATTGCTTCGCTCCAGATGTACGTGGCGTAAGCAAGAAGATCACCAGTAGACCGACTGCGACGAAACCCAAACTGTTGATCACTTAAGAGATCATTCGCTTCAAGGTACGCCAGAAGTCTACGAAGATAGTTGTAATTAAAGAGATTGTTTTTACATATAAAAATAACTTATGTTTTACATAGTTTCTTGAGTTCTTAAGTGTCGCAAGTGATCACACTGAAAATTACTTAATGGCAAAATTAAACCCCTGACTACCCTGGTGAAGTCGAATTTAGACATCTAATAATATTATATTTTACAGCAAAATTCTTGCCACCTTTAATAAATAAATAAGATAGATTTTGAAATGTTATAGTCGCGCCATTGAAATTATAGCTAATACAACCGTGTTCGTGTAAAATGAATACGGCAGTGTTTCATATAAATTTTCATTCGGTGCAAGAGTCGTAACTCGTGTTCATTTGAGACGTTTAATTTCCTAGTGTCACTGTTCAGATGTCACGAGAGGGTTGGTTCTAGGTTAGCCAATTTACCTTTGCTTTGACTACCTACATGTTTTCATATAATACAAGTCAAAGTGCAGTACTTTGCAATATATTCTTCATGATGAAATAATTGAGTGTCAAAAAGTAACTTTTCTTTTAAAGTTATGACAAATATTATTAAAGACAATATATATAGACAAACATATTCATTTATTATACAATAAACTTACTATATAAAATTAATTCTAATTGTAGACCTTCACAAGAACGTTATCATACTTTTTCCTTTAATACTGTAGTATATTATATAGTAGTATATTCATTTATTATTTATTTATTAAGTATAGTATATTTATTTTTATTAAGTATTTTTACATGTTATGTGCATTTAAAAGTACTAAATTATAGTCGTAATTCATCATAATCATCATCAGCTCATTAAACGTCCCCACCGAGTCTACCTGTATCACCCTGATTAGGTCTTAGTCGTCCACGCGGGCCCAATGCGGATTGGACAACTTCACACACAATCTTCGAATTTCTTCGCAGGCGTGCATGAAGGTTTCCTCACGATGTTTTCCTTCACCGTAAGAGCGTCGGATAACGTACATATATTTTCGAAAATTCGAAATCACATTGGTACGTGTCGGGATTTGAACCTCAGCCCTCCCGGTAGGAAGGCGATAGTTCACACTATTGAGCCACCGACGCTTGACTTATCGAGTGTGTTTATCTTGTCTTCGTTATTGATTCTATCTCAGTAGTTGTTATGCTGAAATACGAACTTTTAAATTATTATTTACTATTCTCATCCAACAAGACATCCCTAGGCACACGTCGCGAGTGCCGGAGCAACTCGTGTAAAACACACCTTCCATGTTTGTGGACGCTCTCCGGGTCAAGTAAGCATGACCTGGATTCCTTTTTAATTACTATTTATAACGCCCAGTTGCAGGTACGAATGATACTGTGATTATGAAGAAAAATATACAGCATGGAGGAAGAAAGATAATTCATTTACTGAATAAGTAAAGAAAATTTTAATATGTACTACGTAACTAACTTGCTGTGAACTCTTTAGACTTGTCGGCTTGAATATAGTTACTTAAGAGAAGGAAAGTAAGAACTTAGAACAAATAGTAGGTAATAAAAGATTTCCAAAAGTAGCAGCAATAGTACATTACCAGATTAGTGCTAGTCATAAGCCTAGGTTTCAATTACTTTTTGTTAATCTTATTTATCATATGTATATATACAAATATAAAGTAATTTTGTATTTTTCTAGAATTTTAGTTTTAATTATCTTTCAGCGTAGAATACAAACAGCATCAGCCAAGGGCTTGTGAGGTTGGGACTGCACATACATATTCAATTTGTCCTAGCTCCTAGTAACGGTTGTAAATCTCGAAGAAAGCTTGATTTAAAGAAAACCTTACTTTCAATACAAAGCTCAATTACAGGTGAACGCACAAAGCCGCGTGTGTACGATCTCCTTCGTATCGGATTGTTATTGGATCGGGATCACAGTTGGGAACTTCGAATGATTTCAACCAATTCCGATTCCACTACGATAATGTTCAGTATTGTATTGCCGCGATGAGGCTTAGCTGCGACTTTTCTACTTTTCCTTCTTTGTGTGCGAGCTAGGGGTCTGTGATACCGTAATCTTTAGTTTTGCTTACGTTGAGGTATTTTTCATAAATTAAAAAATAAAAGCAATTTCAAAGCGGTATGTTACGCACAACATAAAAAAGCTCGTCTGCTAGAGGTGAGCTACTCAAATATTACTTGACGACCCAGTTATAAAAAAAAGCGTTGCCTTACCTATAAAATAAACTGAAATTAGAGTAATTTTTTCATATATTATACGTAAACGTGCGAAATGGCGTTTACGTTTCATTAGGATTAACCCAAATCTTAATTTACCCACGGCAATTGTACCAGCTTTGCTCATTGTTTATGTTATCGTCATAAATACGCATATGGCTGCAGGGGGCTCTCGTACTCGTCCCTTTTTGTACACCTGTTTTATAATGTTAGTGTATACTGAGGCTTAACGATTTGATTGCCTGCAGCTACTATGAAAAATCTTTACGCGGCGAAAGCACCTTTACCGTTAATTCGGAGATTGTTACGTAAATTATATCAAACCTTTGCAGTGCCCCTACATCCCCAAGACAAATTGCATCCTTGGCGGTAAGTGTCCTCCAAGTGAATGTGCGTACATATTGCTAGTGAGTAGCAGGCAGGGCTTGGAAACCGGTATTTTTTTTGAACCGGCTGATGAGTTTACCTACGGAACTTTTTGAATAAGGTTTTGTTCCTCTAAACTGTTTATTGAACCGGCTTTTAAAAATATGGGTGTTTTGAATTAACCGGTTAAAATGTTTATCCAGGAAATGAAATTGTTGTATTATTCACACTTCACATACAGACTGAACGGCATTTGCGAGTGCACAGCAGATGATTCGATCGACGAGTAGCAACAAGTTGCGACCAATCTTACTATAAATCGGTTCACTTAGATACCAATCCAAGTGTCGTTTCCACTTGGTACCGCTCTGGAACGAAACTTTATGACAAAATCGGTTTAATCCTTATAATACCGGTAAATGTTGAACCGGTTTCAAGCCCTGGCTGCAGGTAATCATGTCGGATCGTTACACCGACGTGCTCGGGATGGCTCTCTATGCGACCGTGTTGCACTTATCTGTCGACTCCACTAGTCTAATACACTTGCTAGTGGGTTAAATCACAAGTATCTCGTACAGATAAACTTTAATGTATTAACATATGCTTGTTGAGTAAATTGAATGCGGTAATGGAGAAAAATAACAATATTCTCAAAATGATGGCGGATGGATCAACTTAATAATTCTAAAACATAATTGCTAACTCTTGAAAAGAGGGTTTCAATGCGTTTAACTCGCAGACCTTGTAAAATTGAACCGAAAGTGAATCACAATTACACTTAGTAGTTGCAAAATTGCGTATTATTTGTAGATTTTTTTAGCAGTTCTTTATTCTTTAAAATAACAGTCAATTGTATTTTGTATAACACAATGGACTTCAAGTATGCAAAATTTTAATAATAATAATGGCGTACCACCATTCAAAACTAAGCTGACAATTATACACATATAAGATATGCATAGTAAAATATGTTAATTTAATAGTCACGCTGCATACGTTCGTTTTTCTTAACCTTGTTCATACATTGCTTTCAGAGACCAAACTTTATTTCATAAGCCGGGTTTCGAGTCCCACTCTGGGTCACTCTTGCGCTCGTTGTGTAAGTTTAAGGATGAGAGCCATCTGTGCACGCTAATTGCGCAGTAATGCTGTAAAGGCCATCTGCGGCCAACAGCAGTAGTCAGTTCGGATAGAAACCGCCACACATGCACTCTCGCGACACCTAAGGTTCACGAGTGCGTTGTCGCCCTTTAAAATGGGAGAACGTAATGAAAAAGGAAGGGGGTAATGTTGGGTCTCCAGCATCTTCACTCGTATGAGGAAATAATCGCGCTGTGATTTACGCCGGTTTTCTATAAATAAATAAATTACAATATGCATCCACTGACAATCACATCAAGCCCCAAACTAAGCATGAGTCTGTAATATGGATACTCAACAACGGATAAACATACTTCAATACTTTTTTGTAAATACATACATATTATACAAAGAAAACACTCAAACCAATACAAACAGACATGTTCATGCACACAAATGTTTGTACTGCCCCTGGATCGAACCCAGAAACCCTTCGTGTAATCGCCGACGTCTCAACCATTACACCAGATAGGTCATCGTTATATGAAGACGTAGTATCACTCCGGTCGAACCGGCCCATTCCATTCCACGAACATGCCGAAACGAATGAGCATGACTCTAAGTTAAAAGTCGCTTGCATGTGCAAACAAAAGCATAGGTGCATAGTCGTGGCGAGGCCGTATGACCTTTGCTTTAACGACATCGCGCACGCGTCACATCCCACACATTTACATATAACATTTGTTGCTTCACCCGGCTTAACTAGCTCAAACACGTTGTTATACAGCATGAATGCGATTATGAGGAAAGTTCACTCATACAATTGAGTGCTACAACAGTAGAACCTACGCTTGTTGTTCAGATAACTTTCGTAGCAATAGATTAAATAAATATTGTGCGACATGAAAATGTCGCGGCTTTCACTGGTAATGGATTCGTGATCGATGGGGCTCAATAATGGAAATGTATTTGCATAGCATTTTGCATTTTATATGTAAACTAAATCATTTTTGTTATTTCAATTAACATTTGTAACATAAAGTTCTATTGTAGGGGATAAGAGGCATTCCCATCACAGAATGGTTATAAGGAGTTAGTCCATCATACCTACATGCGATTAATTTATTGCAATGCAGATAGGTATAAAAGACTTCATATCCTATTGTTTGATCAGTTCTGTTATTCCGTGTCCATTTCGATAATCGAATTAGTCTACTGTCGCAATAATTGTGCTTAACTTGCACGAGCACCAAACAAATGGTATAACCACAACGCCATTGTATCCTCACATTTACCTCTTCCTCTAGATAATTTGTATATCTCCCTTTTTGCCCCTTATCTCACCGTTCAATGTTCCCATGTCAACTCGTGCTACATTCGAACAATGGTAATTGTATTGTGTGTCTGTCATATACATGACACATACGTAGGTATATTAACCCTTTGATCCATTAAACCCGCGAATTATCCCCGCCTGCGTGACGACTCGGTACGTTCATAATGTGACGCGTTCCCATAGGATAGTGCTTATTAATTTGTAGACCCATTAACATTTACGTTTATATGTTGGCACTCGCTGAAATTGCAAACATAGGGTTATTAAAATGGTTGTTTTGCCTTAATGTATGTAGGTTATATCAATTAAGCAGGACCTGAAGTGTGTCACGTGCAGTGACTTTATTTAATGAACAATTACGTAACATAGCCACAACTTAGTAAGAACAGACTCCTTTGCGTGGACTCTATTTCTTTTGATGTAGGGGGCAAACGAGCTAACAGATCACCTGATGGAAAGTGAATGCTGCCCATGGACATTTGCAACACCAGAGGAGCTACAAGATGCGTTGCCAGCCTTAAATTTGCAAAATTAAACAGATTATCTAAATAATATCAAGAGTTCCTACTTATTTGCCAATTGTCCAACAATACTCGTAGCTATCAATAACAGGACAAAAGTTGACAAATAAATCTTTATTCTTTTTGCGATTAGTACCTACCCTATAACTATTCACTTTGCACCTCCCACTCATAATTTCTATGCACTGCATTCATGATCACCTTGATATTACAGGCAACATTATTAAATTGCTAATATGAATAATTATTCTGTTTATTGCTGATTGTTAAGTTTGATGTGGGCTTGGTTGCTAACGTATTTTATCCAATGAAAATTCTTTGACAATTATTTTTAAAGAGTTGAGAACTGAACTGTTCTACTTTTTCTATATGAATCATTTATTTATCATGAAAGCTTCAATATCCATTTAGTTACTTAAGTTATATATTGACAAAATTCATCTTAATAGAAGTAGTAAAAAGTATCTGCTTAAATAAAAAAAGAATGCCTTAAATAATACATTTAAGTAAGACAAAGCATCTTGTATTTATTTAACATTTTACTTTTAGCTAGCGTTATGGGAATACAGAGATATGATCTATGTTTTTGTCTATGTTATACATACTTAACTAAAAAGAATATGTACCTAAGGTTGCCTTTGTTTGTAATTACAAACACAAAGGCAATGAAGAAATGAGTGTCTGTATACAAAGGACAACCTAGAGGTTATCCCAAAATACACAAGTTAAGACTACAATTGATAGGTTCCGCGATATATTTATTTTTTGAACGATAACGCTTTTAGAAACCAATGAATTCGGCAAAAAACCTTTCGACGCGAGGTCACACTCATATAATGATAAATTTTATATAGACCATAAATATGTAATAAGTCCCAATAAGTATCCATATATAAACTGAAGTAATTGGTTTTGGTTCGACCAACCAATAAAGATGCACTTTATGGAGCCCACTGAAGGCAGCGAAGCCGAGGGCGCTGACGGACGACCCATAAAGTCCTTTTGACATAATTATGCGCCAATGGCACTTTGTTTGCAATCGCGGAGGAGATGAAGTGTTGTTTATAGAAAACACCCCCCCCCCCCCATTTGTCTCCCCTTCGTTCCGCAAGGAGGGGGTGGGTCTCCCTAAGATTCATGATGGATGGTGCTCGGTAATATTATTTCATAGGTTCCATTAAAAAAAGTGTGGCGACGCCGCGTACGCACATCGATATTATTCACTCCATTTTTCGCTTCTGCTGAGTTGAAATATATGAACGCAATTGTATTTTGCTTTCATTGCGTATAATAAATTTATAAGAATGAAAAAATGTTATAATATGATTGGTGGTTTCTTAGGGAAGGAGAGTTAGTCGTGCGGATTTAAATTGGTTATTAAAGCCTGATCTTCGTGTCCATATTTCTTTATTCACCTAAAATTTTTGAAGATAATAAGCTTTGTTGACTTTTACTCCCTTTTAACCTATTGCAATGTTGACGTTCTCTCGCTCTGTAACCTATTGTATTCTACTGCTTGATATAGGGTTTCATGTCGTTTAAATGTTTGTAAATCTATGCAAACGTGTTTTTTTCAAACAACTTTACAATAAAAACGTCACTAAATCTAATTTTATCACACATAAATCTGCCGACCGCAAAATACACAAATAGTTAATCATGGCTTGTTTTTAATAGCGCTCTATTTCAGGATTAAACTGAAACGAATAGTTGAAATTCTATTCGTGAAATTCAACATGCATTTCATTTCATCTATAAATGTATAGTTCTCTCTTCCGTTATCTCTTCCGTTACTTAATACAAAACTGGAGACAATTTGTACCTGATAAGTTGAAAACAAAAAAAAGGAATGAAGCTTGTATACTGTGAAATGTGAAGTAAACTCTGATAGATACTCCTTTGGATTCGTTAAATGAATAAGTTTATATATGTGCTTGAAACGAAATAAGGCAGATTTATGGCTGATACTGTCTGTCTGTCTACCGACCATTTTCAAAGTTTGTTCTTAAATTGATTTTCTAGAAGCTCTTCGATCCCTTGGTAATTTGTTATGTATTTTTATACATATATGGTTAGTGTATATGCTCATTGTGCTTTTTTATTTTGAGGATTTGATTCGGATCGAGCGCAGACAACGCTCTGTATATTCCCATTGAGATTTGTTTCGCGCAGTGATCCGTGGGTTATGCGCGCAAACAGTCGTAATGACCGTCCAAACATCGTAAACGTAGCGTCGTTTACTGCTCTCAATCCTTTGCCAGTGTCGCTATGCCGTGTTCTGCAATACAGAAACAAATTTTAGAGTAATTATAAACAGTATTTACAATAATTACTCTCAAAATTGTTTCTGGATTTAAATACTTCTGTATTTTTAATTGAACATATTTCCGGGGGTTTTTTACAACGACTGAAGTTAAGATATTTGTGTTACTCCTATTATTTTTCACATAAGTGGTCCCAGCACACATTGTCCAAATAGCGAACAAGCACAGGATCTAATCGGCGGGTGACGGTCCGAAGCCCGATGTTGAGAATCGTGTGGCGAAGCTTGGTTCAGCAGCGGTCGGTGTATGGCTGTAGTGGTGATTGTGGTTGGTTTTCTAAATTCAAAATAAGTATCAAATATGAAATCAAAACGATCGAAGCGTCGGTGGCTCAGTGGTGTGGACTGTCGCCTTCCTACCGGGAGGGCTGAGGTTCAAATCCCGACACGTACCAATGTATTTTCGAATTTTCGAAAAATATATGTATGTTATCCGACGCTCTTACGGTGAAGGAAAACATCGTGAGGAAACCTTCATGCACGCCTGCGAAGAGATTCGAAGGTTGTGTGTGAAGTCGTCCAATCCGCACTGGGCCCGCGTGAACGACTAAGGCCTAATCACCCTATACGGGTAGGTTCGTGCCCCTCGGTGGGGACGTTTAATGAGCTGATGATGATGAAATCGAAAGATGTATATGCAAAAAAAAACGACTGTCTCTGAGTCTACGGGGAAAAGCGTGACGTAGCGTATCTACTAAATGATAAATATGCCATTTTAACTGTGTGAGCTTTCAAAGAACAGTCCCTCGCAGAAAGATATGACCCCATTTATTCTTATTTGCAGCCTACCTAAGAATATATTTGGTAATTCTTCTATCGTGTAGGTTTTCGTAACCACAAGGCAAAATAATCACATTTTCCCGTACTCGCAATCGCGATACGTATTGGATCCCACGTTTAAACACCAATCAAACGTTCTGCGGTTCTGTAATATGATATCGCTGTTTCATTTTCGTCTGCAACTAGGGTCACCAGCTGAACAAATCAAAAGACCGGTGTAGTCTGAGTACGAGAATTATCACCCTAAAACGCACGATGGGTAACTATAGATTTCAATTACAATTGTAACAAAAAGATTATTTTCATTGCAAATCCGGCCGCAATCCGACGAAAAGTCGAAAAATACTGAGATGGCATAGCAGCAAATTCTTTTCATGATGAGATTTTACACTTAGATCTCGTGAACTTATTGACCTACTAAGCTGCTGACATTCGGAAGTGTTGAGTTTTTTCGGTGTTGTTTTGATTGTCGACATTAGGTATCAATCCCGATATGGTAACCCTATCTGTAACCTTATGGTCGTACACACGCGAAAGTGTAATAAACGGATCCAACCTAGTAGGTATGGATGCACAATTATTGATAAGATCGGCTGTGCACTGATATCGTCGCGGGCTTATCGTAGCTAATCTGTCTTACGTGGCTACTAATTTATATATAATGCACATATTGTGGCACATATACACAAATTAAGTGAAGGTAATTGTGCATTATTCTTGTCATAAATGTTAGTATTCGTAGAATCAATTACTTTTTATTGCTAAATTGTAATTGTTATATTTTTGTGTTTGGAAGTAAGCAACTACTTTTAGGCCACTATTATCAAATACTTCCAAATTTATATAGAAGTCTGACTTATAAGATTTTGAGCAAAAAAAAATTCATTTATTCATTTAAGGACAACCAACATAACAAACGATGATATCATTCACAATTAAAACTTATTAATTACATAACAAATCGCTGTTATACTTAAAGGCTGCCACGACATGCACTAATGTATGCCTTTTAATAAATTACTTAAATTGCATAAGTTTTAACAATTACAAAATTTAATTTAATTATGTCTGCATTATGTCTGTTTAATTATTTCATATAAAATAAACAAGATTACATATTTTGGTATAGGTATATATATGATATTGATAATACTCATCAATAACAATCTTCGAGGATTTCTTTCCCTTTAATCCATTGAACGCCGAGAATCCAGACACAATAGAAAATCTATTTTGTCTGGCGTCTTAAGGCGTCATTGGCGGTCAAAGAGTTAATGATTTTAGCGATGAAACTAATATTACTCGTAAAGTAGTTGTGGTATTTTCGCAATATATCCATACTGGCAATGATAGCCCGTGATCTGAAACCATTTTTTACCGTTTGATGCACACGCACGTATCGAATCTGTACAAATGGCTAATGCATACCACAGCAAAGCGTATCACATTGACAAATACCACCGCGATGTTTCAGATTGCATTTTGTCGTGCACCCCGCGGAAATTGTACCTTGATCGATGGTGACGGTGATAACGCGAGCACGATAAGCATTTTTTGCTTTGCTACTTAAAAGCGTTCAATGTCAAGCGATTTTTTGCAATCGATAATTTTAGCGTTTAGTCAAGTTTGAGTTATGCATAAAGGTTATACAACGAGTCAAAATCGAACCTCCAAAAGTGTGGAGAAAATATATTGACTAAATAAAAAAGTTACTGGTCCTGAGAGTAAAATATATTGAACATAATGTTATGTTCAAAGTGTTGTAGTAATTTTATTTGACTTTAATTTTTTGTTATTTTTTAGGTGATTGTCAGCTACTCATTATAGGTTTAAAGAAATTTATTTCTCATACAAACTTATAGTTCATTTACAATGAGATATGAATATTACAATAATTATAGTCATGCTCTAGTTCTGATTATGACATTATTAAATTATATTTCTTCATGTGATTAGATATATTTAAACATTTATATTTTGTTGATTAAGTACAACCTATTAAGTAGGCCGATACATTAGGTAGGGACTGTTACAAAAACTTTTATCGAGATATCAGGTATTTTGTACGACTTGTATGTAGGAAAGCTTTGAACATCGGAAACAGTAAGCATGAGATAATATTTCGTCAATATATGATCGATCAGTTATTTGTCTAGGTATAGAATGTTTACGATGTATTTATTGGCACCTCTGCACTGTTGGGTGTTAGCACAGACATCCGAATATACAATGGGAACTGTATTGGGAAATCTGTGGGTGTTAGATATTTTATTGGGATTTACAAAGAGACGTGCTCATGAATAATTCAGAAAAAAAATTATCTTCATTATTTTGATTTAAGTCTAGCATATTTTATTGCGATATACCGATATATTTATTGTGTAGAATAATATAAAATACTTCCAGTATATGCACGGTAGTTTTTTAGGCTTTTATCCGCTGATGGCATTCGCAGTTTCACTGGGCAAGTAGTGACAGGTGAGCGCAGATGGCTCTAATTCCTAGAAAGGGTAGGTAGACATTAGAAATACGAGTATATATATTTATTTAGATATTACTCAGTTAAATGCTGTCGGACAATTTTGTTTGTGGTTTACAAAAAAAACGGGTAATTTTCATAAAAATATTTTTTTATTTGTGCTTTATATAATAACAGTTGCGGTGGCAGTATTGCAAAACATCAGGTGAACCGTTAATTATGGCTGAAGGTTTCATTGAGATAATAAATTCTATACGATCGTCGCGTCTTCCGCACATTGTTAAATTAATACAAATCCGTGGCATACATTTTGGGTAGGGACCGTTGCCGACGGATCTAATAAAAATGTTATTATATTTTATTCGCGGAAGAGTGGAGAGGCCGCCGGGCGTCTCCCTCCAATTTTGATCAATCTCCGCATTTTCCACGTCCGTACACTAACTCGTACACGTACGACTTTTAGTGGCGTAATGAAGGATGTGTCGAACTTTATGTTTGGTTATTTATCGGATTTCATTGCCGTTATCGCCGCAGCTGGAATTGAAATAAAAGAAAGAAAAACGTCTTAGGTAAATACAGTATTCAATTCATCTGTACCAAAAATACTAAATTACTTATATATTTAACTTATGTTTGTCTGCATGCCCTTAGGTTAACTGAAAGATAATGCCATTCGGCATTGAGTTCGCCTTTGGACAATTCTTTATGTGTAATAAAGTTTTTCAAGAAATAAATAAAATAGCAAAGGCCAAGAATGAACTTATGAACCTCCGTGGTCGAGTAGGTGCATGCACCATCATGATCTGGATCATGATCCAGGTCGGAATTATTTCATACAATGAAAGGAAACAGTGGAAGGAAACATATGATTCTAAGTCCACGATTAATTGTACGGCAATTAGGAGAAACGATAATTTATTGAATATAAAAGTCTTATCCATCTCTTGAGGATTAAATCCTCTGTGGCAAGCATGGGATTGGCCATAAAAATCTCGAAAAGATCCATATTGAATTTACATTTTAGTGCAAGTACAGAAATTACTATCCCTCGAAGTTAGACTTCTTGTAGTATTATAGAGTCAGGGCAAGACTACTTAAGCAAGAAAATTAAAATTTCTTGTTCTTAGCGTACCGGAAACAAACACAAATTCAAATTTTAGCGGCCCAGAAAACAGATAAGATAAAGTGACAGTATAATCAGATGCTATCACTAAGTCCTTGTGAAATGCAAGGGTATACGCCGTGCACGATATTATCTACATTAAACTGAACTTGTACGACCACCCAAACATCTACAATAAAAGTAAAATTTCTTCTCTTTATCTCAGTCCAGTGCTGAACAAAGGTCTTTCCCATTTTGTGCCTGATATCCCGGTCCTCCGCTTTTTCCGCCGGAGGCTTTCTACGCTACGCTTGCCAAGACGCGGTCATCACTCCAGAACTCGTCTGCTCTAACAGCCATCGGTTCTGCGACATACGTGACCAACTCACTGCTGCTTCAACTTGCCGATCCAGCGGGCTTAATCGGTAACTTTAGTTCTCTTACGGATTAAATCATTTCTGATCAAATCCCTAAGAGAAATCACGAGCATGGCTCGCTCCATTGCGCGTTGAACTTGTGAATCAATCTCGCAGTCAGTGACTTTATTACCTGATTAAGTTTATTTAATTCCCCTAGGTTTACAATCTACGAATAAATTAGTAGAAACGACCACAAGTTAAGCCTCGGCGCATAAATAGAGGAAGCAGTGACCTTCCTATGCGTGACACACTTAGATAAAGAAGTTGAGGTCTTAAATGCCTACACATTAAGCGCAAAGACAATGATCTTTAATTACGACTGTTTTACCTAATTTCATCATTACTGTTCATATTCTCAGCGGACTAGAGGACCATGTTAGGTGTTTTTCTATGAGATAAGATTCGAAATAGACATCGGTAGGAGAACAAGAGTGACCGACATAACCCACAGGATTAGCAAGTTGAAGTGGTGGTGGTAAATAGTGGTATGGATCAGTCCGCTTGGAAATCATTAGGGCAGGCCTTCGTTTATCATCAGCTCCTTTAACGTTCCCACCGAGGGGCACGAGCCTACGCGTATAGGCTGTATAAGTCTTAATCTTCTTCACGCACAACCTTTGAATCTATTCGCAGGCGTGCGCTGGTTTCCACACGATGTTATTCTTCACCGTAAGAGCGACGGATAAACGTACATATAATTTAGAAAATTCAAAAATACAAATACTGGCCTTCATTCAACAGTAGACTAATTAGGCTGTGATGGTGATGATATAGTTACCATCATCATACAAATCTAGAAATAGTTATAATCGGATTTTATTATTCTAATCTAAACTGCATGATTAAGTGGAACATTTGGAGTACATACTAGAATCCTAAAATTTTGTAAAATATTGTCTCTATTCAAAGCAGCAAGTAGTAACAAATATGTACCATAACATATTTAATGTGAAACAAAATTAACCGACTGAATACTGGATTAATAATAGGTACATTATTCTCATTGGCATATGAAATATTAACTACGTAGTTAAGAACTTGGTAGTATACATAACAAATTAAATAATAGTTCTAGATCAATATTTTCACAATAGCACTTAACGTTATCATTAACACACAGTCCTGAAAGCATGGATGTAGGTAACAGATAAAAAAAATTACGTAAGTACCCTCATACATAATACAGATAAAAATATGTAGACTCATTCATGCCCCACCGATTTCTATGACTCATCTGGTGTAATGGTCGAGACGTCTGCTACACCAAGGGTTTCCGGGTTCGATCCCCGATCATCAATACAAACATTTGTGTGCATGATGAACAATTCTGTGTGTATTGGTCTGGGTATTTTCTATGTATAATATGTACGTATTTACAAAAAAAATGTTTCAATTATGTTTATCCGTTGTTTAATACCCATAATACTGTGTGAATGTGAGTGGATATTTCACTTTTCTATTTGTATTTTACTGTGGCTGAATCATTCATGAATTAATTCATATATGTTTCCAATATATGTATAGATTTAATATTCAGAAAGGCCTGTAAAGCCTTTGACTAGCAGTGGACGTTGAAGCTGCAGGTGTTGTACAATTAATGTAAGAAAATTAATCTATCGATACTAAACCTCACAACTCCTATGTCGATACAGCACCCTATCGTACAAACATAATACTGACTGATACAAAATACGATCGGACTGATGATAAGCGACCCTAATTTGGCAAGTACGGTCCTTCAGTTGGTTTAATAGTGTATTTATTTAACGTAATTGCTTATTAGTTAGGTTTACGTAATAGTTTCGATCTGAACTCGGATAAGAACCATGTAGGTATACCTATAAACATTAATGACGTATTATGACGAAAACGGGATCTAGTTTTACGGCTGATAAAATACAAACATTTTAGTAACAATGACTATAAAATAAAAGCTTATAAATCCAAGGTTAATAATTCATATGATATGCTTTTACGACGCATAAACTGTAACGACGCCTGTTATGTAACTAAAGGATAACCCGAATTTTTTATAAAGCGAAATTGGTTCCCATTTTCGAAATGAGCTCTTAATTAGACGTATAAAGTTGCGGAAAATATTAATGGCGTCTATTAGTATCACAATAGAAATCGTTACGGTAAGTTACCCGCCGATGAAGGGAATCAGTCGAGGTGTATAAAGACGGGGAAGTTCAATCAAGCCCGGGCGGGTAAGGCTCAATCTGACGGAATGAGATATAAATGGGAAAGTAAACAAGCCAGGAGGGCGGCCGGTCCGGCGGCCACCATTGTTCCCAGCGAAAGGGGGAGACGATTTTTCGTTTTGATTATTCTAATCGAGCACTGTTTGCCGCAAAACTTGCGGGGATTCTGACGAAATTAATTTCCTGGCGAAAATGCTTCCGTAACAGAGATGGTACGACCAAATACAAATATTCACAGAATAATAACTAAATTATATAGACGCAAGCAATCTTAAGCAAAGTCCACAGAGTAATCGCAAATGCGCACTCGGCGCCAGTACACGATGCTGTATTAGCACAATTTTTTTAAGCAAACACAATCTCATTGTATTCTGATTCTGCCCATCCCTCCCGAAATATTAAAATTGGATGCTATGCAAGCGATTGTCTACCTTTAGACTCCAAACATCCCATCGTATTATTTGCGTAGGCACTTCGATCGCAGAATAAGAATAGTAAGAAGTTGTTATTGTAATAACGTAGTTTAAAAATATACGCCTTGGATATACCGTGTGGGAGGGCCTGTCACTACAGGTACTGACATATCAACAGGGATGTTCTAGGTTGACGTTGATAATGAAGGTTGTAAAAATAATAAGATTTGGTTTCTAGTTTCTAGCCATGGTTTCGCCGTAACCCGTCGCACCTAAGGCGGCTTTTGCCAGATTCTCGTTCGCTATTCTGCCGTATGCTTCCCGAGCTGGTAAGATCGGCTTGGATCCCTGTATTTCCCTAGGTATGAAATAATTTATAAAAGAAAGCCTATAAGCCTAGAAGTGAGCTAGAAAATTAAGCGGCAATTTGTTTGCTAGCGAAGGTTCAAGCAAGCTATGGGAGCGGTTTTAATTTGAATCTAAGTCGGTTGGTATCGATCAAGATCACTAGATAAAAGAACTACAGTAGAATGAACCTTGTCTAGATCGTCTACATGTACACTTCTTACCTATTTCTCCTGCCATAACAGTCATGCTATTAGTGTAGCAATTTTTGAAGGGCGAGACAGGCAGCAAAATTACTTCATAGCTTTACATCTCGAGGGTGTGTTACAGCTTTTATGGTATCACAAGTGTATTATAGGCGACAGTTTCCACTACCGACATTAGTGTTTAACTTTAACTAATCAACCAGCCTATATCAGAAAGAGTTACGTATAAATCAAAGAGTAAGTGCAATAATTCAGGCGTCCCACAGGGCAGCATTTTGGGCCCACTTCTTTTAATAATTTATATTAATGACCTACCGAAGTCGCCTATCGCTGATGATATCTCTGTAACAGTACACAAAAAACCTGACCATGACTATAATAATGAAATAAATACTCAAATATTAAAAATAGCAGCGTGGCTAGAATACAATGACTTAAAAATAAATACTAGCAAAACAAAATACATTCAGTTTCATAATAGAAATGGCAAGCCTCTACAATTATCTGTTGAGCATCGCGGCGAGCCCATTACCATGGCATCATCGGCAACTTTTCTCGGTATTGTGATCGATTCTGAACTAACATGACAGTCTCATGTTGACATGGTATGCAAGAGGATAAACAGGATTGTGTACGCATTGTATCGACTGGCCAAATTAGCCAACCTTAAGACGGCTCTGACGGCATACCATGAATATGTTGGATCTCTGCTGAGATATGGGCTGATTTTATGGGGAAACTCGACGCATTTCAGTCGTCTTTTTATCTTACAGAAGAGATGTATACGGTCCATCTGCGGTGTCAGTCAAAGGGAATCATGTGGGCCTCTTTTCAAAACATTAAAGATTCTTCCATAACCATCCCTGTACTTGTACGAGATTTAATATTTACAAAAAAATGCTAAACTGTTCACAAAAAACATGATGCTTGTTGACGTGGTGGTACACTAAGATACCCGTGGAAGCTGGCTTTACCTCCAGCAGCCACTGAAAAATGAAAAATGAAAAATGAAAAAATCTTTATTTCCATAAATGCAGTGTACAAAATACAGAGGTGACTTACTCTATTAAGCGTGGAAACGCTTGTCCCAGGAGTAATCGCTCTCCCATAACATTTCATGGGTGTACATTTATGGTTTGTTTAAATACAAACTAATCTACTTAATACAATGAATTTCTTTTCTTAATGGATAAATACTACAAGAAATAGTGTCTGTTTGTGTGTGATTTTGAGTGTGTGTGTATGTGTGTGGGTGTATGTCTGTAAATGTGTGTGTTTATGTAAATAAATATATATTAGGTAAATTGTCTGTGATATCACTATACAGAAATGTGTGTCTAAAAAGTATTGTAATTGTATAATGATTGGTACCTAAAATTTTTTACGATTTGCAATGATGTCTTCAGTTCCTTCATAGCTTAAAGTTTTTAGCCAATGAAAGATAACTTTCTTGCATTCTAAATGAGTTTTGGTATGTATATTTAGAGCTTTGTTTATGTAGTTATAAAGACGAGATGATTGGTTAACATATTGAATCATTCCAAAGTGCGTTTTACATTTCTTAATTTTAGCGACAAGATAATTTCTTCTTCTGTTCAAAATAGTCAAATCAACTGGAAGTGATTTACGTCTACGTAATACAGTATTAAGAATGTACAGTTGTCGGACAGTCAAAACACCCGCCAGGGAATAAAGAGCGTCCGTCGAGAATCTTTGCTTCTTAAAGTGCATTACTTTCAAAAGCAACCTTTGTGCACGTTCAGCCTGAAGAAATTTATCACAGGATGCACCACCCCATACTGGTATGCAATAGGTTATGACAGACTGAGCCAAGGTAATGTAGATTCTAGTAAGAAGCTCTATACCAGCGGAATTTCTAAGGCTCTTAAAAATCCAAACCATCTTCCTAAGTCTGCTCGTAATTAAATCTATTTGGGAGTGCCACGAAAGTCTCTCATCTATCATTATTCCTAAATACCTGGTACATGTGACCTTTGTTAAGTCGGGACAGCTGCAATTATTATTGTTGTTTATATCGCATGAATGTATTTTGATATTAAAATTTTGAGGTGGTTGCGTCTTTTTACAGATTGTATGGCATATAAAATTAGTTTTTGCCGTGTTTAAAGTAAGTAAGTTTTGCCTTAACCAGAGCGCAACAGAAGCCAGAGCACGCTCAGTGTCTTTTCTAATATCTACCCAAGAATTACCTCGGACCACTAAAGCTGTATCATCGGCGTAAGAGAAAACTTTTACATTATTACTATTAATTTTACTGAGATCATTTATGTATATGAGAAATAATGTAGGTCCCAAAACAGAACCCTGGGGCACTCCGCAAGGCAAATCAGTATCTTCACTCACAAACTGTCCAACCCGCACCCTTTGTTTTCGCCCATTAAGATAGTCCCTAAGCAAATTCAAGGACGTACCTCTTATACCAACACGTTCAAGCTTCTGTATAAGAATGGGGACAGAGACGGTGTCAAATGCCTTTTTTATGTCTAAGAATACTGTAAGGCATTTGCCTCCATTATCCAAGTCATTGACAATCACCGATGTCAAATCTATAACGGCATCCTCTGTTGATTTTCCTGGACGAAAACCATATTGTGACCCAGACAAGACATCAAATTTGTTTAGATAAGCAATAAGTCTTTTATTTATCAACTTTTCCAATATCTTAGATAATGAAGGCAAAACAGAAATAGGTCTATAATTGTTTACATCGTCTCTGTTCCCAGCCTTGTGTACTGGAGTGACTACGGCTAACTTAAGTTGTGTTGGAAATATACCTTTATTAAAGCAACTATTGACCATGTGTGCTATGTAGGGGCCAAAAACGTACCAGCCATCTTTAGAAATCTAATTGGTATTCGATCCCAACCTGGTGCACTATCAGACTTCAAACTCATAAGTACAGCATGCACTTCATATGGATCGGTGTCTAGTAAGACAAAAGATGATAACTGTCTTTCATCGACATATTTGGTGAGCGATAGAGTTTGTGCAGTACTTAGCGTTGTGATGCGTCCAGCCAGGTTTTCTCCTATAGTCGCGAAGTGTCTGTTTACATACGTGACAGATTCTTGTGGGTTTGTTTTTATGTGTAATAGTTTGCCATTATCTATGTTGTTTCTCTTTAAGTTTGTTATCTGCTTTATATTTTTCCATAGACTTTTTGAATTATTCATTGACTTCTCTAGAATCTGCCGCTCGTAACTATGTTTCAATTTCCTTATTAGATTGTAGCAAAAATTACGATAACGTTTGTAAGTGACACTAAGTACTTGGTCATGAGGATTGGAGCGTAATCTTTCCTGCATTTTATTCCTATTTGTAATACATCGTAATATACCCTGTGTCATCCAGGGTTTAAGTAGCCGTTGACTCCTAGGTATAACTTTATCAGAGGTATTTTCTTTAAGGGCTTCTATAATTTTAGAGGAAAGTTTTTCAGTTATTGCCTCTGGCTCATCAAGAAGAAGCACGTCGTCTAACTGTTTACACATAAGACTGGTTAGAGCTCCATCAAAGTCCGTCACAGATACCGTTTTTGCTGTTTGTGGTTTGTTTTTAATTTTTTTCAGATGTAATAAAATCATTGAATGATCTGTGATCGAAGTGTTAAGTACTGCTACCGAGGCTTGTGTCTTACCCTTCTCTAATTTTAGCATAGCATGATCTAGGCAAGTTTCATTACGTGTTGGCAGATTATGTCCCTGTAATATACTATGAGCACTGAGCATATTGAGGTAATCGAGGCGATTTTTTCTCATATAGGATGGTTCACCCGGGTCATGGATTAGATTTATATTTATATCTCCTACTAGAATTATAATTTTATGGTTTTTTATTAAGGTGAGATGATTATTCAATGAACATATAAATTTATCTGCATTTGTCACTGATGGTGATCTGTAAATTGCTAATATAGTGTAATTAGAGGTTTCAATTTGCAGACAGGATGCATTTTCCAGATAAACCTCATTTACATTAAATACAACTCCATCCTTTATATAAGCAATAACACCATCATTTTGGTTAAAGTGGCGAGTACTATAATGTGATGTATAATTTGAAATATTAGGAATAGGCTTGGTTTCATTAGTCCAGCACTCTGTCAGGATCACAAAATCTGGATTGAATTTAAGTTGTGTTAGTGATAAGCATAAATCTTCAAAATTATGATAAATACTTCTTATATTTTGTGATATTATCGTAAGATCATTTGTATGTGTTTTAATAAATTTATTTAGTTCCCTAATGTCACACACAACCGGGTCAGCAATTTCAGAGTGATCTAGGTCATCTAATATGTTAAGAGCGTTAGACATTTAAACAAAGAAAAGTAAGAGCGAGTGTAACGTAAAGAAGTACCGGGTAAATTATTTCTAAAAAAACATGTTATAATTAAATTATAGAAATATGGTGAGGTATGGGACCTCCCAATATTAAGTTTACTAAATATATTAATTGTATTTTCTATTAGAAACTTTTTATCGTTAAAATAGTACAAAAAGCGGCTGTATCCAGTCTTATGGAGTTGTGTGAGAGTGTAATTATAACGAATTATTTGTTGGTTATGCTTATTTACAAGTGTGTTCATATGTAAAGAATAAAAAATAGATATCTCATGATCACACAAAATAATAATTGAGATTATATAAATGTATAAGAATGCAAGAAGTACCGATACATTAGGAAATACCACACAAGTGTATGAGGTAAGCATTCGAAGACTAGACATCACAAATTTTACAAAGAGTGATTGCTCTTTGATTGATTTTAAGTTAAAGATGTGCATATGTAGGTAAAAGTTATAAGCATGTGTAATAGGATTCAAAATATTATAATAATACAGTCCTAGATAAATGTCAGCATTGTTTGAATATGAGTTAAATATTTTATACATATGAGTGAGTACTAGGACATTTATAATTGGATAAATATAAGTTGTTCCAAGCTGAACAACAAACTCATATAAACTACAATAACACATAGCAAATGCGAGACACACAAAGCATAAACAAAGCATATCAAAGTACATAAAAGTATATAAGAAAACTATAACAACCAAAAATACAGCGAATACATAGTGATAAAACCTATTAGCAAATACATATGTATAAAGACGGTGGCATGTAGCTAGTCATTCTGCATTTACTAATTGGTGTACTTGGGCCTCAGATTTGATAGTTATAATAGGGGAATTCTCTGTCTTGCGGACGTAAACACGTCCGTAAGCAGTCCAGCAGAACTTGTACTTTCCAGCTTTAACCAGGTCACGCGCCAAAAAGTGTAATCTAGCACCTTTAGCCGTAAGCTGTTCCGACACGAATATAGGGGTGTCCTCAGACACTCTTAGCCCAACATGCTTCGCACATAGCTTGTTTTTCTTAGTCGTATTGAATGTTTTACATAGCTTAAGGATATCAGTCTTTATAATTGTCGACGACGTTTCTACCACAATTGGGGTGTTCGTTGAGGTGTTTCTTTTTGCACGCACCCTGTAGACATCCTTGATGTCAGCTTTGTTCAGGGAACTGCCTATAGACGAAGACAAACAGAGAACCACATCCACTAAGTCATCCTTTGTCTCGTTAGGCCTTTTCGGTACATTTTTCACTTCGAAGTTTGATTTGCGGGATGCTATCTGCATATTCTCAATTTTATCTTCAAGAAGAGTGATGTAATCCCGGTCCTGCTTAGCCTTGACCTCCAACTGAGAGATTTTTTTACTCAGTTCTTCATTTTGAGCAGAGAGAAATGAGATGGAAGTCTCAATGTTGCGATTACTTTGCTGTATCTCTTTCAAGGTCCCTGGGATAGATCTCATATCCTGTTGTTGCGCAGTATACAGTGATGACATCATATTTTTAATCTCTTCCTTAAACTTCTTAAAATCGTCCATAGTAACACTTCTCTCCCTAGCAAAGACAAAGTTTGGAGGGGTAGTATCACCTGCTGTCACCTCAGCATGGCTTACGTCAGTTTCACAAAAGGACATATCTGTCATATTCGCTTGATGTTTCTAGGAGGCTATAAAATACGTGGAAGTCTTAGTTACGATAACGTACTCTTTATTTCGTTACAATACGGGTTAGAATCGTATTGTTAATGTTGAATACACGCAGGCCATACAAATTCAATGAGCGGGACAAGGACAGCTTGAGTCAACTTGATCCCCACAAGGTCGAGGGGCGGAGTCAAGAGCAGGACGCCAGCAGATTGTGATCAATGGTCTCTATTGCACTCACCACATGAATTGACAGCAACGGGCGTGGTTTCCAGTTACTGATGCGAGTGCGCAGGTATTATGGTTCCAGTTAGAGTAAAGGAGACGACTGTATATATGAGGTCCTCTTCGTCGTACTTAGCTGCAGGAGTAGAATCTGAGAGAGGTGTCGATGCAGTTGGAATATGTCCGTCTTTGTTGCACTCACCAAAAGTAGGCGCGGTCTTGCCTAGTTAACCAGTAGCTAGCGAACTCTTTACTGCTTATGCGATCCTATTTTTTCGCACTGATTTGTTTCACGTTAAATTGTGTTAAATTCTCTTAAAAGACAAAAATAAAACAAACGTAGCGACTAGTTAAAGCGCGTGCACTCTCAACGCGGTCCGGGGGGAAGAGCAATACCAAGCAAGCCACTACTTGCTTTACTAGAAAGAGTTACAGTATGTGCATTAGATTATTTAATTTACTTCCGAATTATATTTAAAGCATGCAATTTAATGTTTATAGAAGAATTATTTTAAAAATTTTACTTGACAACTGCTTTTATGACATAAATCAATTTATAAAATACTGCCGTGATAGACCCATAAAACATTTTGTTTTAAATTTGTAACTTGTTTTATATACTAACTTGACATTATATTACTTAGTTTGACTTATTATATTAATATTTTTTTTTTAGTTGACATTATGACCTCGCATGTACTTTAATGACATTCTCACATTATTAATGATTATTGTTTAAATTTCGTACTGCATTTAATATTGTGGGATTAAGCATTAAAATATTTAATAAGCTACCACAAAATATAATTGATTTACCCCTGCATAAGTTTAAGTCTCATGTAAAGTCGATTTTAATAAAAAAAGCTTACTATAGTATTGAAGATTACATAAATGATAAAAACTCATGTACATGTTGATCTCCACGCCTGCACTACTTTTGTTTTTTTTTTGTTATCGTCTCTTTAGATTTATATAATACTTAACTACTTAATAGTACTTTTGTGGCTTATTATATTTTCACCAATACTTAATTTGATAAAATTGTAAATTTAATTTGTTTTATATAATTATTTTGATTACAAATTATTCTGTATTAAACACAATTTTTTTGAAAAGAGTAACTACTGAGTTTCTTGCTGGTTTCTTCTCAGTGGACAACTACCTCCCGAACCAGTGGTAGCTTCATTTGACATTCATAAGTGTTCTTTAAGGACCTAAACTGAATAAACACTTTTCATTTCATTTCATATTAATGAATTTTTACATGGTTAATTAAGAATAACATAAATTAATGGTATGACGACGAAATATTTGCACATCGATAGATCGATAAAACATGTATGTTCGCCAATTAGTTCATAAGACCTGAAAAATGTATTGACCATGTTTTTATGCAAATGAATGTTTTATTATTATTATTATTTATACTACAAGACTTTCTACAAGCATGACTGTAAGTATATTGCGCATGTCATAATTCACAATGCTCCCCAATGTGGACTGGTAGTTTATTTTACAACAACCATTTCAAGATAGTCACCAATTTGAACGGCTTAACTAGTCTTTCGAACATCTTTCTAGCCGAATCACTCGTATTATTTTTCAGGTACCCATTTACTTATTTTTATTCTATACTTTATCTCATTTTTCTCTTTGATTAAATAAGTAAAAACATTTCGAATATTTTTATGTACACGAGTTAGGCACACGTCTTGTTATTCACTACGCATCCACCTGATACGTTAAGTCGCTGCTTTGATCGTAAAGTGCTGAGTAAATGCTCCGTTAATACTTTTGTGCGAATATCCCATGGGGCGATGTGTTCCCGGGGGTTTGAGCGCGATTCGATTGCTCTCAGTATTGACCGGTCAACGAGGAACAAGCCAATGAGGGTATTTGTAATTTAATAATCTGTCAAGTATAATAGCAAGTTGCTCTCTTCCCACTGGTTATTCGCGTGACATTAAGATATTTAATGTCACTACAAACATCAGTGACCAATCGACATTATCCTAGACCTTTCACCAACGTAGCGCCATCTAGTGAGGTTTTACATTACAAAAACCCTCATTATGGTATGTCAGATCTAGTCAGCGCATTCGTCGGACCGCCCAAGGATCTTGTCCACATAGTTTGATAAGGGATTACTATTCAAGTCTCGATGGCTCAAGGTCGAACAAGTCTTGAAGCTATTGTAATTTACAGAGCAATTGTCGTAAGAAAATGAGGTTTATCAATGTCAAAATCAATGTATTTTGTTTAGGCTTACGATAAACAAGCAAAAACAGTTTAAAACTTTTTAATTACTAAAGTACGGCAAGACATTATTTTGATACTTAAAAACACACTAGTCGCTTCGTCTGTTGGGTACTTCTTTCCAATAAAATTTAAAAGTAATAGCATTTTAAACGGATATGATTGTATGTTGTTTAAGTTAGTGGTTAGACTAAGATTACAGTGTTAAGATAGAAGGTTCAATCAACACAAGAGCGTTGATAGTTGACCTGACTAAACGACGTTTTACCCAATGAACGATGCCGGTAAGACCAGCTTTGACGTAACGCCGACTCCGGGGCCGGAGCGGTAATCGGATTACTGGACCGCTACGGGTCCTGGCGAATTGTGTCGATCTAGCTGCCACGGTAAAGTGTTTACTGCAGAAGCTATCAAGGGCGCTATGGAAGATAGTAATTGACTTGCTTGACACTATTAAGATGGTTTTAGCTTTATTATAGAAGTACTGGTTGAAAACTCTAACTTAAAATCTCTGCCATACGTTGGGTAATTTACTGTGAGCCCACTTTAAAAACTTAAAACAATTTCCTTCTTAAGTCAATGATGTAGATACCCAATAAAGGAGACAATAGCTATTTATAAATGGTCAAACTCATGACTATAATGACTCAAAACTTAGCAACATTCCTTTGATCCTACTTTTATACAAGTTTCTTGGACTCTACTTTTGCACAAGGTCAATATATAAAAAGCAGCGGTTAATGTGGTGTTGTGATTACCTAGCAAGACCTAAAATGAGGCAATCCAATTAGGATGGGCAGCGTTCGGGAAGTTAATGCAGATCTTTTCTTCCAAAATACCTCAGTGTCTCAAGACGAAGGTCTTTGACCAGTGTGTTGCCAGTTATGACATACGGAAGCGAAATGTGGTCGCTCACTAAGGGCCTCTTGAATAGACTCAAGGTTGCTCAGCGTGCTATGGAGAGGGCTATGTTAGGTGTCTCCCTACGCGATAAAATCCGAAACGAGGATATCCGTAGGAGAACTGGGGTGACCGACATAGCCCAGAGGATTAGCAAGTTGAAGTGGCAGTGGGCAGGGCACATAGTGCGTAGAACCGATGGCCGATGGGGCGGAAAGGTTCTCAAGTGGCGTCCACGTAACGGAAAGCGAAGCGTAGGCCGACCCCTAACCAGATGGACGGATGATCTGGTTAAGGTGGCGGGTAGCAGATGGATGTCAACTGCAAGGATCCGCGTGGAAATCATTAGGGGAGGCCTTCGTTCAGCAGTGGGCATAATTAGGCTGTAATGATGATGATGATGATGACCTAAAATGATTCGTACAAAAAAAGATTTTCTTTCTTCATTAATTACCGAACTACATAGGTACTCGTCAAAGATTTGATAAGTATTTAGGAGTTAACTCTAATTATCTTGACACCGCCCCATTAAAAAAAACTGAGAATATGAGCTCGCTCGAGATACTTATGTGAGCCACGCCATGAAACGAATATAGCCTTGTAACTCCTCCAATAGGTAATAATTGGTTTCAACAAAAGCTCCATACAAAAATAATGAGTACGAACAAATAGCGATGTATTATTGCGTCCAAGTTTCTTAATATATAAACTATGACTATTAACTGTGTACACAATAAGCTGATCTCATCATGCGCTATGGCGCCTGAGGGCTTTCTCGAACAAAATCCAGCTATATCAGTATCAAAACAGAATCTTGAAATTTCAGCGAAATGATACCTCTGTGTCTTAGGGACCATTTTCGTTTGCTACTTTCCTCATGGCATTGTTAGGATCTTATATCAGATATACGTATTGGGTAACTTTCATTTGTGTTTCTAGTACAAGTTTCATAGATCGATAATTCCAGTGAAATTGTAGCGTTGTTAGCGTAATGTGTTAACAAAGAACTTGCGTGCTCACTTGAGCTTTCGTTTTCGTAGCAAATGTCATGCCAATTACATTACCAGTGGCATTTGTTAGATTCCAACGACAACACATAATAGGAGGTAGCCAAAATATATTGTGATTGGGTACTTGTTAGCTGGAGTGACTTTTACCTCTAGTTAATAGAATCCGACGCTTTTATGTTTTCGATGTAATTGGTTCATTAGCGCAGTGTTATCTTAATGAGGCGATGTATTGGTGGAGGTTTTCCCGTATGAACATATATGTATTCCTACTTGAAAAAAAAAACAGAATATCGAAATGTGTTGCTTTCTAAGGCAGGACTCGAAACCACAATTTATATAATCCAAGTAAACAAAGTAAAATGTTAAGAGATTATTTAAGGAGAGAAATCATTTATTTTTATTATTTTCCTCTTTTTCCATTAAATCATTCCCAAAACGTGACCAAAATACACAAAAGAAATTGGGCGAATAGGGTTTTCCGTTCTGAAGTTCTTCGCTTAGTAACACATTACAGTAGTACGCAATTAATAAGACTTACCAATGTACTTGTGCAGAATTTACGAATGGTTTCATCCAATCAGCATACTCCACCCTCAGTGCATCTTCTTCCCGTGCCAGTATTGGTCAGTTGCTGTGCCATTTTTGCTAGTCTGCCGCGCAAGTGAGACGTGTGCATGGTGCGTGGTGCACTTTATTTGTACCTAAATACTATATACCATATACATACCATATGATTCAGTTTTCATCGTTTCTTTGCAATAATCGGAATATTTGTCCTTGTCTGCATGGCGAAGACTCGCGTCATGTCTTATAAACTTGTCTACCACAGTAGCAGTGTTCATAATATTTTTTTATTCATATGTAATGATTATATAATAATTTGTTGCAGGGCGGTGCGCTGCGCAGCCATAACCTGTGCAGGTAGCGCGCACCCTGGAGTCCTACAAAGGCACGCGTAAGTATGCATGACCTTTCCATTTCCCACTCAAGCTGAAATCACTTGGATCCCGAATGATCGGTCCGTTCATGCAATTGCTATCTAGTACCTACTTTTTATATGTTAAGGCACAAATTCATACACAACAAGTCAATAATTCCACTGCTCGACTTACTCGGAACTCTGAGTTGAAGAATATGCCGTCATGGTGAAATAATATATTACCAGCGACGCTGATCCGATGCGTGTTTAAGGATACCTCCAGACGCTCGTTAGCTACTTGACAGATGTGTACCACGTACAAGAGACGGTGGAGCCTTCGATTACATTATATCCGTGACATCCCACAGTAAATTACAATATTAATCTTGTGTAACACACCGTCAAATATCATGGGATTTCGACCATATCATGTGGCATAAGGTTCAAAATATAGTGGGATCAATATGATGATTGAACCCCAGAATTAAATCTTTCCTGTTTAAAATGCTTGTGCAGTGGTGCGGAGGCCGCGGCGCAGGACCATGGACGACGCGCGGCAAGCAACAAGCAGCGGCAAGCTACGAGGGTGTTCAAGAAAAGCTCGCCCAATGGAAAGGTAACTCACATTTACTATTTAAAAAATCAGCCAAAATGAATGCAGATTATTGGGGAGGCGTAGTTCCAGCAGTAGATTGCGACATACAACCTGAGTTATGGCAAGTGTCAATTCAGCTCAAACACACAAGACACAAGTCAGACTTTTAAATCGTCAAATTATAAAGAAGTTAATAATTAAAAATTTACCTCGGGTGAGTTCATTCTAAAGAGAGTCTGGCGAGAAACGCAAACTCTTTCGTGCTTAACGCGACAGAGACCATGTTCCATGCTCTACATGGGAACAACTGTATTAAGAATTGTTTAATAATAACTAAAGTCAATGTCTGAAATATGTAGCCTTTATTAATAGTTGGAAACAATACTTTGTCAAAGTATATGGGTTTTACTTTAGTGTAAATGTCATTGGATATATTTTAAGGCATAATGGTATCGAGTTTTCGGATAGTAAGAATTAAAATTATTCAGATGAGTTCTCCATATCCTGATTTTCTGTATATTACGAGTACGAGATCCTTGTGTTTGCTCTTAATCTCGGTGTGCATGTTGATGTGTGTATTGCGTAATAACATTAAGGTTTTTCCTTGTTTGCAGATAACTGTATATTTAGGGAAGAGGGATTTTGTAGACCACATAACACATGTAGACCCGATTGGTAAGTTGTAACTAATTCTTAATGATAGGATTAAGCTTCTACATTGTTTTGTAATAACTGCCCAGTAAAAGTCAATGCTATTTCTCGCAGTTTGGTTTTTACATTGCAGGCTGAATCATATGACGGTTTAACGTCTCCTCCGAAGGAGACGTTAAACCGTCAGTTGATTACGGCTCACAATCCACATGTCTGTGCCGTGTTGGGCCTGTGTACGCTTACATCACTAGTTGTAATAGTCTACTGCTGGGTTCGATATCCCTCAACTATTAAGGAAATTTCATCATAATCGTGAAGCTAAATGACCGCATGTTGGCATGTTGACTTTGTGGTGTTGCGGTATGTGCGAAGAGATTCGATCGCGTGGTTTAATGGCCATGACACATAGATCAAGGCACTTGGTGCGATGTTTCCTGGTTGGGTAAGGACATTGCAGACTCTCTCAACGGATTGTGTGTAAGGAGAAATCATTCAGTACTTTGAAGAGTAATCAAGACTATTTCAAATCTGTGAGGTAGTTCAGATCCTGACCTATGAACAAAACTTGGCTGTGTCTAGGGAATGACACCAACCAACAGTGTAACTAAACATTAATTAGTTTCTATCAACACTGCATCTATCATGGGACACATATCATCCAACTGGTTATCTTGCTCACTTCGTAACATACAAAAAAAATACTGTGTCCGAATGTGTATGCTATAAATAATTAATTAACAATCTGAAATTTAAAAATTGTTATCAGATTAAAATAAATAATAGGATACTTATAATTCCTATGTTTTTAATTTAGCCTCCATTTATATTTAGGCTCAAACATGATTTCGTTGACATATAAATCGAGGCTATATGGAAGCCTTCCTTCCTTCTTCCAATATTTTTTTTTGTGGAAAAAATGTAGCGTATTTCAAACGTGGTTATTATGTCATTTTACTCACCTTCGGGCACTCACAAAATTATTATGTCATTGCGATGCCAAATGATGATTCAATTTAAAAGTATCACCCGTACATTTTTCCTAATAAACACAGTCCAATTATGCGAGGACACGCTCAGTTGATTGAGTCGCCGCAACGACCTTGGCAATGTACGGCCTGCGGTATCGTGGCCGCTCTGTTTACAATTCTGTCTGGGACACGTTCTGGGAAAATATGCCCTGAAAGCACTTTATTTATTGAATTGGTAGGCAAACGAGCTTGGCTTAACTGAAACAACACGTAGTGTTTCACCGAGCGACTGAGGTAACGAGAGGCTTAAAACCCTTTCCCTCAATATTTTTTCATCTTATTTTTTTTTTTATAGGTTGGCACTTATTGCTCTTTCAGGGTTGTCAGTGTCCATGGGTATGAGTAGTTTATATCTTCTCTCTTCAACCTGTGTCAGTCCACTGCGTTACATAGGTCTCATCCTTTGCGCCCATTTTCCTAGTCCTCCAGCCTCCACCAGGACCATTCGCAAGTCGTTGGTCCATCAGGTCGGAGAGGGACCTACGCTACTATTGCCAAGATGCGTATTGTGTAGTTTGCCTGTCTATAATATAGGGAACCTGATCTTAAGTGAAGCCGCAATCCATGGACACTGAGTATGTTAAAGGAGCACGAGTACATTGCCAAACTTTTAAAAAGAAAAAGAGTTTTTTAGTCTCAGATGACCTGACTGACAAGACCAATTTTGTAGTCTTAGATAAACTGACTGACAAACCCAACGTGTAGCGTTGTTTCATGCAAGCTTTTTATCAGACTGGACGCATATGTTTTTCTTATTAATCGTCTTATTACCTGACATGAACTGTAAATCGACTGCTTTATGAAAGCTGGGACCAATTTCACCAGCGACATACTGAATAACGAAAAATGTAGTTGCTTTTACTGTGTTTACCTTAGGATAAATGTATCAACTTTTCAATTAAAGGCTAAAGCATTGAGCAATCAACTTATGGTCATCGATCAGAGCGATTTTTCATGTTTTACACTTTCGCGCCTAGATGACGCTTCGTAAGTTGTGGTGTATGTTAAATTTATCTATTTTTATAATATGCAGCTATTAAAAGATTTATCGTGTAGTTAGTATGTACACGATAGTCGTTAGCGTATTAAATATTCGAATCATGCGGTAAAAATACTAGGAACGTCGCTGTGGCGGCTCATCGTTTGATATCGAATGACAACTATCGTGTGTCGTGAAACTGTGTGATAGTTGCCTTTAGAATAGATCCCTAAAATAATTTAGTGAGTAGTATCTATACTTTACCTTCTCGATTTATGACGATCGGCGTATTTGTTTCCGATAACGTTAAATAGTACTCGTAAATAAAGCATCGATCACAAAACAATTGCACCTAACAAATTTACTATTTTAGTTCGGTGGTATATATTGGCTGTATCGAGCCATATTACCCTAGACTTTTACTAGTTACGTAACTTCTCTCTTCTCTTCAACCTATCGCAGTCCACAGCTGGACATAGGTCTCCCCCATTTTGCGCCAGATATCCCGGTCCTGGGATTTTGTTACTTAACCAGTTGAATGTAAAAGATGAAATAACTTCGTTTCTAATGTGCACCGCAAAGGAATGGCATTCTTTGCCTCCTTATGTGTTCCCCGATCATTACAACCTGGCCGTCTTCAAGGCAAGAGTGAATAGACTGTTTCTAGGCAGGCATGATCCATCCCAGGGCGCATCATCACTTACCATCAGGTGCCTCATCCCTCATTCCGAAACACAAAATTGCTTAGCACTCTAAGGACGATATCTGGCACTGTGGTGGTACCTACCTAGTCGACTCAGTACCGAGTCTACCACCAAGTTAAAAGAAAACGTTCTCGTATATGATGCGTGATCAATTTGTCCGTTGTATCCCAGACGGAGTGGTGCTGATCGACCCCGAGTACGTGAAGGAGCGGAAGGTGTTCGGGCACGTGCTGGCCGCGTTCAGGTACGGCCGCGAGGACCTCGACGTGCTCGGCCTCACGTTCCGGAAGGATCTATACTTGGCCGCTGAACAGGTGAACCAATATGTTATTACCTAATATTATGAATGTATGTTAGAGCGTCGATGGCTCAATGGAGTGGATTGCTGCCCTCCTACCGTGAGGGCTGAGGTTCAAATCCCTTTAAGTACCAATGTTTTTTCGAGTTTCCGAAAATATATGTACGTTATCGTTAGGGTGGGTTTTTGCCCCTCGGTGGGGACGTTTAATGAGCTGATGATGATGATTTTTCAATCTCATATTATAAATGTGAAAGTGTGTATGTTTTTCCGTCTTTCACGGCAATACGGAAAGACGTGATTTTTTAAGTGGAGGGATGGAGAGTGGACATAGGCTACTTTTTGTCTAATTCTAACCCCCACGAGCGTCTGATAAACTTAGTATAAGGGCTTGAGGGTTTGCTCGAAAAGCAGGACGAATATTTGTTAACAATTGTAAACAAAAACAACCACAAGACTAATATTGTTTCTTGTGTAAAATAGCTAATGTTACAACTTTTATAAATCATTTGTATTATGCGCAATAAATAATATATAATGCAATCAGGAATTACAATATAACTAATTATAATTAATAAAACAATCATATAATTCTCAAGCTTTTGGTCTAAATTAACGTTTGTAAACAAGAAACGTGCGATCTCATATAGGACAACAAGAAGTCAATAGGAACTTTGAACTACAAAAATCGTGATTATTAACACGTCGTTGGCAGCTTTACCTTAAGTATATTTTGACAGTTATTTTCTACACTTCAATATTGAATCATGTTGTAGATTATTTGGCTATTTAATATGTAATTTTGCTAACGCAATATAGCATGCCCATATTAAAGTGTGTATTTTATATCTTATGTAACTAAGACTAGCTGTGCTAATCTAAATACAAAATCAGTATATCAAGCCTTACTTGATATTTGACGCCTTACATCGTCTTAGTTTGTGTAATTATAATGCTTTGAAAACTGTGTAAAAAAAAAAATTGCAACTACGAATTCATTGTGACGCGTCCCACATAAGCCATTAAATCATGCGTCGTGATAAATATCGATCAATTAGTACTAATTATATGAGTTATAGTATTAAATGAGGTGTAAGTGTGACCGTACCGTAACGTTATGTAATACGATAACTATATACGGTGGCGTGATTCATCCACAAACGACGCACATTGTTATGAATTAATACCTAACTTGTTCAATGAAACTGCATTGTATAATAATGCATAGGAATATAATGAATGCAATATCGAAGTTAGTACTGTACACGATTTTAATGATGTAAGTAATATAATATTACTGTCGATATTGTAACCGATAATTGGTTATTCATCATCATCAGCTCATTAAACGTCCCCACCGAGGGGCACGAGCCTACCCGTAGAGCGTGTTTAGACCTTTAGTCGTTTGCGCGGGCCCAGTGCGGGTTAGACGACTTCACGCGCAACTTTAATCTCTTCGCAGGCATGCGCAGGTTTCTCACGATGTTTTCCTTCACCTTAAAAGCGTCGGATAACGTACATATTGTATCGAAATTCGAAAACACATAGGTACGTGGCGGGATTTGACTCAGCTCTCCTGGTAGGAGGGTAACTAACAGTCCACCATTGAGCCACGACGCTCTACAAATAAATAATATCTTCGAAACATAAGTACAATATAATATTGTCTGTTAAAATACAGCAACACAATGCTTTGTATCCCATTCCCTAATTGCTTGGCTAGGCGATCGTAAAATTTGACTACATTAAGCAATCGATTAGGAAAGGCAATGGCTGTAACTGTAACGGTTATCCGATACCGATAATGAAGGCCTTTAGACTGCGGTGAGACAATCTAGACTGCTAGATTACATTTACGGTATGTATGGAGCAATGGGAATTGGAATACAATATGCTTTATTATATGAGGGCACGATTGACAATGGCTCTGTTGAATTCTCTAAGCTTATACATTAACCCTTTGAATGCCATTGACACCTAAAGGCGGTAGAAACAAGCGTCCCCGACCTAACAGACGTTAGGTCTCTTATACCCGATAATTTTACCTGGTTATTTTGGCAAACTCACATGTTTTTACTACATGTCTTAACGGGTTAACCCATTGACCGCGAGGAATCCCGACATTCTATTGTTCGTGACGCTTAAAGGCGTCTTTGTCGGTCAAAGGGTTAACAGCCAGTGACAGCTAGTCCGCTGAACTTCCAGCTTTCTCACTGATCGTGGCAGTGTATTGGAGTAGGTAGGTAGTAGTAGTAGGTAGGTACCTATAAAAGGTTTTGTTCTCTCATTCAATGGTGCTTCCCCCCCCCCCCATTCGCTGCTAAATGTTGTGAATCTAAGCCGCTTTTCAGGGCAGAGTAGGAGTGGTGACAATCGTATTCTTATGTGCTATCACCGAAAACAGACACGAAAAGTTCTGAGGAAACAGAAAGCTCGCTTCCAGTAACATGTTAGGGGCTTAAGACTCACATATCAGACGAGGAATCCAACAGACGATAACAACTGAGTTAGAGAATAGAGTAACTAATGAGTTTCATGCTGGATTCTTCTCTGTGGAAAACTACCGTCCGAATCAGTGGTAGCTTCATTTGACATTCATAAGTGTTCTGTAAGTACCTACACTAACTAAACACTTTTCATTTTCGATAGACTGAAAACTAAACGCATGTATATTTGTTATTCTAGATATACCCAGCAACGAGCACAGCCAAGAGGCCGCTCACCCGGCTGCAAGAGCGTCTAGTCCGTAAACTGGGCCCGGCGGCGCACCCGTTCTACTTCGAGCTGCCGCCGCACTGCCCTGCCTCGGTCACTCTGCAGCCAGCGCCCGGTGACACCGGCAAACCTTGCGGTGTCGATTACGAGCTGAAAGCATTTGTCGCAGATACCCAAGATGATAAGCCGCATAAAAGGTCATTATTACTTCAAATGTTTGCTGACGGTTCACCTGATGGTAAGTTATACCGCTGCTCATGGATACTAGCAACTCCCAAGGAGCCACGAGTGTGTCATCAACCGTTGCAGACTCCCGGGACGACATGCCACATGAAAGGTTGCTTGATTTCTATTATTATTTCATAGGAAGACGAACGAACCTCATTATAACTGCTCATGGATACAAGTAACTCCCAAGGAGTAACGAGTTGGTTGCCAGTATTTTATGAGGGAAGAGATAAAAAAGCACCCGTTCTACTTCGAGCTGCCGCCGCACTGCCCCGCCTCGGTCACTCTGCAGCCGGCGCCCGGTGACACCGGCAAACCATGCGGTATGGACTACGAGCTGAAGGCGTTCGTCGCAGATACCCAAGATGATAAGCCGCATAAGAGGTCATTATTATTATTATTTCATAGGAAGACTGACGAGCTTGATGTTAACTGCTCATGGACACTAGCAAATATATTGCTCTATAAAGGTAGGTACAGTGGTTTGGTTGACCAAACATTGTAGACCCAGTAATAAGGGTGCTGTAATTTTGAGAGGGACACTTTCTTAAGGTACATTAAGAGCATAACTAGTTTTACATAAATATTTCTACTTAAGTAAAAAACATTATTATATATGTAAAGTTCTTAAAATCGTATCATAAAAAGTAATAATGCTAACAACTTCTAAAAAAAAATTGTAAAGAAGCACCCGTTCTACTTCGAACTGTAGACTAGGTAGTGAGCCGACTGCGTGTTACCTACTGCGACTCACTACCGACTGAGTCGTCTTAGTGTAACACCGCAATGCCAGATATAATCCCGAAAATAGGTGTGCACTTCGGTGTTCGGATAGGGCACTGTGCTA
>PQWD01013077.1:0-18513 GCA_019425675.1 Leucinodes orbonalis
ATTTTGTTCAACTTCTTGCCGATTTTTTCACGAATGATTGCAAGAACCAAAATAAACTGAATATTGTTGTTTTGACAACCCATTTGATGTACCGGTTGAGACGCGACTACAAGGGTTCCGGCTTCGATCCCGGGCAGTACAAACATTTGTGTGCATGAACATGGTCTGTGTGTATTGTTCTGGGTGTTTCTGTGTATAATATGTATTTAATAACAAAAAATATATGTATGTTTATATATCAAACTCAAACTCAAAAAAATTTTATTCAAATAAATCATTACATGACACTTTTGAATCGTCAAGAAGTTATTTTTAATGAATCTAATTGTTTAGTACCCTAACTACAAGGCTTGTAGTACAAGCTTCACGCTTGACTAGGGGCTAGATGGCGCTGTGTGAATGTCAGTAGGTATTACATACCTTTCTCGCTAAAAGCAGTGAGCGCTGACTTTATTAATTGCTGATAACTTCACTCAGATCAAAACTGTTTGTTTCGCGATTCCTCTGGAGTTATCAGGGCGGGGTGGATACGCGAGGAGGGGCTCGGGAATAGTTTACAGGCTGACGGCTCTTTTATTAAATTAAATTAAATATCCACTGACATTCACACAGTTCCATTTAGTAAGTATAGTATAGGTACTAAACAACGGATAAAAACACGTATATACCTTTTTTGGAAATCCATACATATTATATATAGGAGCACCTAGACCAATACAAACAGACATGTTCATGCACACAAATGTTTCTACTGCCCGGGGATCGAACGCGGAACCCTTGGTGTAGTAGCCGACGTCTCAACCATTTCTCTAAACGGGTCGTCCCATTTGAAGGCACAATTATTCTCCACCGTTGTCTGGTTACTTGATAACTTCATACTGGGATATGTACGAGTGACAGCTTTACTGTCCGATGCAAGCGACTCGGATTGTTTTCGAACTTCCTCGTTCGGATTGTTTCTGTGATCTGTATTTCGATTTTGGACAATCCATGAACTCTCCAATTGGAGGTTGTTGGAAAAGCAATATGTATATTTCGTTGTTTTCCCTATACTGAGAAATGGTTCGAAATAATGAAATTACAGGTAACATTAAAGATTGTGTTAAAATATATTATTTAGGTACTTCAAAGAGATGGTCGTAGATATTTTTAATGAATTGACTTGCTTTTGTCCGCAGCTTTGCTCGCGTTAAATTCGGGATAACACGATTCCCTTTTCCTGGTTATGGAAACAAAATTGAATTGCTACATTGATTTGAATTGATATTATATACCTAAGACTCAATGACATATCAACCAAGACGACTCAGTTCCGAGCCTACAACCCAGCTATTTATTAAGGGCTTTTAGTTTCATCATCATCATCAGTTTATTTGAATCCTCACCGAGGTTTCCTCACGATGTTTCCTTCACCGTGACAGCGTCGGATGGCATTTAACCATCATCAACAATGATATTCTGTATATATAAAGGTGAATACGCCATCCGTGCCTCAACAACGAACTGCCGAAGAGAATACAGTTGTAGGCTCTTTGTTTGTAAATGTACGCTCATTCGAAATAAGTGTATGGTGCTGTCGCTGCTTTCCGAACACTTTTGTCGATTGTTTTGTGAGCATGTCACGAATCTATACTTTTTACATCGTTGACCATAAACAACATGTTGTTTATACCAATATCAACATAATTAATTGCTTGAGATCCTTGTTTACACATTGATAAAAATAATTCGGTCCGCCTTAACGTTCATGCAAGTTATCTTACCTGGGTAAGCTTAATTCTGATGAATATTGTTTGCGTGAATTCTACAGCGTTTCATGTCTATGATAATGAGCTGAAAAAAGAGAGAAAAGAGAAAAAACATATATTTTATTCATGGATATTTGGCGCAAAATGGGGGAGTCCTATGTCCAGCAGTGGAATGCGATAGGTTGAAAAGGGAGATAATGGGCTATCTCAACAACAGATCCCAATTAAATCAACAATACTCCCACAGACATCAGAATATACATTAGACTGGACAAGCCGCCAAGTTTATAGGCAGTCCCAGTGTCGCAATTTCTTTTCGGTTCTTACCTGTGAAAATTTATATTACTTGGTAAATTTACTATTCATTGCGAGATGCATGTTACAATTGCACAGGATGGCATTTTGGAAAAAAAAAACCGTAATTTCTTTTAATATTCGTGCGTCTTGACTCGTCTCACAGAGCGTAAACTGGCAGCCAGTGTATGCCCGTTGGTCTTACATTTGTCGCACTTTAAACGCGGCTCGCCCCATCTCTTGTATTGGGAAATCTGTTAATACTCCTAAAAACAATTATGCACAGTAACAAAAAATAATTTTACAATTTTTATTGACTGACCAAGCTGTTCGAGTTTACTGCGCAATTTCGAACTGGTATTACGACGTCGCAATAAAGCATTAATGAAGACATAATGTTCAAGTAATAAAACGTAGAAACAGATAAATTGATGCGTTTATCGAGCTTTGGTCCGAGTGGCGATGACACAGGATGCTACCGTACTTCAGCGAAGGGAGCAGAGGCTCGCCGCCGAGGACACGGACCTACCACTGTAGGGTGTATAGGCCTTAGTCTCCACGGGTCCAGAGTGGTAGGCGACTTCACGCACAACCTTTGAATTTCTTCGTAGACGTGGAGATTATTCTTTATTTTGCACGCCTGTGCAAGTATCGACCTTATTAATAATTAAATGAAAGAATCAAAGTAAATTTTACGCATTAGCTACAACTAAGACAAATCATCTTAAAGCTTAGAGTATAAATAGTATATATATATACTCTATATCTATAATATTTCTAATATCTTGTCTAATTGTATTTCATTGGTTTAGCCTCGTTTTGGCAATAAGTTTGCTTGTATTAAACACACTTTAATACAGAAAACAAACTTATTGCTTCTGTTTGTAAATATAATACATATTTATTATTAATATTTATTATTATTTAGACAACATTTTTTGCACACGAAATTAAAAAGCGTTAATAGATACAGTAGTACAGAAGTAGTAGCTACAACATAGTCCTAGACTGTGTGTTAAATTAATAAAATATAAAGGTCACGCCTTGGTGTAGGCAAGACAGACATGCGTTGAAGTTAAGGTCCTGAAATAAGCGTTTCAAATATTACGTTTACAAGATTTTTAATTATATTACAATCAGCTTAAAAAAACTTTATATAAAGGAAAGGAACACCAAGGCCAACACAAACAGACATATCCATGCAACAAATGTTTGTACTGCCTGGAATCGAATCCGATACACTTGGTGTAATAGTTTTCTGCTTCGGTGGTGTATTTGAGATTTTACCACAATCAAAATTCAGTTTAGTTATACAATAACTTTATGCACAATCTCACTGAAAATGTGTCCGCGGCAAAACTCTGCTCATCGCGTCATTTGAGCAGAATTTCATTCATAATCACAACGCTACACGTCATAGTGATATTATAACATTTTTGTATCCTTTTAATGACGCCGGAGCTTAAATTTTAATGAATAATTTTATGTCATAAATATAACAATAAATAAACGTTATGTCAAGCTCGATCATTTTATGGTTATTTATTTATTTATTTATGGTACACAAACAGATACAGTCTTCTACTGAAACACATTAAAAAAAACAGTTCACTGGATGGGACTATCGCCCAGAGACGGTGTACACAGCGTGATTTCAGGACTATTTTAAAAATATAATAGGCTATAAAATATTTGGAAAAACAGAACAACTGAGCACTATCAAACTTTTTTTATTGAACAGGAGGCAAACGAGCATACGGTTCACCTGATGGTAAGTGACAACGCCGCCCATAAACATTTGCAAAACATCAGGTCTCAGAAATGCGAAACAATACAATTACTTACAATAAATAGTCTCCTAGGTTGTTAAGGCTGAAGATAGGGTTGATATTTCATCGTGATTGTTTACCTTGTTAGTTCATTGTTTATCTTAGCAATCTATATAATATATAAAGCTGAAAGTTTGTTTGTTTGTTTAAACGCGCTAATCAGGAACTACTGGTCCGATTTGAAAAATTCTTACAGTGTTAGATAGCTCATTTATAGGAAGCTTTGGCTATATATCATCACGTCACACATCATTATTACCCTTTTAAAGGTCTACAAAAAAGTCCGCGACAGCATATGTCTATCTTTTAAGGTAAGCTCCCTATAACACATATTTTTATGCTAAAATGTTTTTCTAAAATAATGCATCATTTGGCGAAGCTATTTTCATAGACATGATTCAATCCGTATCTAAATAAATACTTTATTCATCCCAAGTATTCATTTGAAACCAAATTGCCTTTACATCATTCAATTAAATGAATATCTTATGATATCGCAGTTTTAACTCACCTATATAAACGAAGTAGCGGGTAAAGAGAGCGTTAGGCCAAAGTAACTTTCCACGGACGAAGTCGCACGCAAAAAGCTAGTTTAATTAATAAATGTTACCATTAACAACATCTTTACATTGACCAAGAGTAACTGGGAATGATTGATGTCATCCGTGGATGTTTGTTGCACAGCCTAGATATTAAGAGTTACTTTATGGCCTGTATAATTATGATAGCATTCTAAAATATAATAGGATATTAAGATATGTTTTCAAATAGCCAAACAATGTAATCTATCACAGGATCTGATACAACCGGTACCGCACGATTTAACCTTTAATAGCCGATAAATTACTGGGGAAGACCTGATAATTATAAACAATATGTTTACATCGTTTTTTGTTTTCTTCATTTGGCATGCGTCCTTCAAATTATCTGATATTATTTTCCTATTTATTACTGTTACGGCGGGACAAAGTTAAATAAATCACTCGGACCAACACAAATAGATGTCCCGGCTCACACACGTGTGTACTGCCCGGAGATTGAACATGGAATCCTTGGTATAATGGCCGACTGCTCAACCATAACAGCAATACTATGTAATAAGACATGGGTCGTCAAATACAGGATGCGTGGTTAACCCCTCCCCCCAACGTGGCGCTTTGACTATCGAGCGCTAATAAATAAATAAATATCCACTGACATTCACACAGCGCCATCTAGCTCCAAACTAAGCATTAGCATGTAATATGGATACTAAACAACGGATAAACATACTTTACATACTTTTTTTTGTAAATATATCTAATCATATATAAATAAACACATGCAGGCAAATCCAAACAGACATCTTCATGAACACAAATGTTTTTACTGCCCTGGATCAACCCGAACTCTTGGTATAATAGCATTTCAACCATATCGCCAATCCATGTCATAGTACATCTCGTCAAATATAGATAGGCTCGGATGAAGGCCTTCCCCCCAGCGAGGCTTCAACTAACGAGTGCTAATGTATTCTACTCAGTAAGCGCTCTTTGAGCGTTGTTTATTAGGCAGTGGCGCGCTCTGGCGGATAAACTTGGTTCTTTATAGTGACGCCATTACAGTTTACGAGCATTATCAAAATGCAAGTACAGCGATGGAAGTTTGACAACGAGAGAACGAGTTTTAAGCGAGCAGAGATTGTTGCATTGTAGTCATGTTTAAATAAAAGCCAAGAGAGTTAAGAACCTTTTAGTTCTTAGTTTTGACAAACCATCTGGTGTAATGGCTTTTTTATTTTATTTATTACATTTTTTCTTTCTATTTTATAAGTGTTCATTCAGGACGGTCAGGACGCTCAACTGATGGTAAGTGATACGCCCACAGATTTCCCAATATTTTGTATATTTGGATGTCTGTGGATACGCCCGACCATGACAGAGCGGCATTGAAGGAGACCAACAAATGATAGACAGTTATTTTCGCCGCACTGCGCCCGTCACCCGAGACAACTGATGTTGAGACGTCGGCAATCACACCAAGGGTTCCGAGGTCGATCCCCGGGCAGAACAAACATTTTGTGTGCGTGAATATGTCTGTTTGGTCTGGGAGTTTTCTATGTATGATATGTATGTATTTACAAAAATATATATATATTTATCCATTGTTTAGTATCGATATCACAGGCTAATGCTAAGATTGAGGTTACATGGCGTTGTGAGAATGTCAGAGGATATTTAGTGTAAAAGTTAGAACAAGAATGCAACTTGAATCTTGAGGGCTGTCAATCTGCCTTGTGTAGGTTTTTACAGTAATATCATGAACTCGATAATAACGGGGAAATGCACATTTCTATTATAGAATCTCAAGTGTGTGTAAGCATCGGAGGTTAGTTCTTTAAGTTTAAGACTGTTACGCATTTTCATGGACGTAATGATACATCGTCCTAGCGCATTTTACTTTAAAAAAATAAACTTCTGTAGATGACCTCTTTGACATGTGTCATGCCCACGTTTGTCATAAAAATATATAATTATTGATACCGCATATTTGTGACGTCGAAGTTTTCTGGATCTATTTGTGGTGTGTGTGTAGTTAGTGGCATCTTATATCCTGGTGACCTGGTGTTGAGTGCTCGTGCGTTGCTGCAGCGGATAGAGTCGTGTTCAGGTCAGTGGATTGAGCTTCTTCCTTATCAGGCTTGTTTCTGTGGGCGAGATACTTTGAACTTTTAGTATCTGTTCTCTTTTTGACCGACTTCAATAAAAGAGGTGACTCAATTCGACCATATGCTATTTTTATGTGTGTTCGCGGATATTCTTGTCGATTATAAATCGATTTTGATGATTCCTTTATTGTTGGAAAGAGGATACTTCAGAGCTAGTCCCATTTTAAGGAGATCAGGGCCTGATGAACAAACCAAAGAAATAGAGGGATTTATTTTTGTATTTACGTACGATGAGGTAATACTTTCGGGGTGTATTCTTTACAGATGCACTATTTACACATGCTTCAACACGTTTTCATTGCGACATTTTACAATATTTTTAGTCGCAAAATATATTTATCATAAAGAATGACAAAGTACACAATAAGACTGAAGTGCATAACATAATTAAAGCTTTAAAACAATCCAAAATACCGGAACAAAGAAAAAAATATAAACAGTGGTTTTCTGTTAATTTTCGCCGTTTCATTGTTATTATGAAAATTTTAATTGCAATACTTCACAGTCAAAAAAACAAATTAGGCGACGTTTAATATTCATTCAGTGGTCGGGGCCCGCAATAGGAGATTTAAATTTTAAAATTGTTTTATTACGATCCGCCTCACCACAACTAGACAATTTGAATTTTAAAGTATTTTTATCCCTACAGCGCTCCAATTCCGCTAAGCTTAAAATGCGCTAATAGGATTGTTATTGTGTCTTAATACTACAATATGCACTCGTTCATTCTGTTTTATGGAAGATTTTAATTGGTAATTAGACAATTCATTCTACTATACAATTACCATTTTAAACCATTAACGTCAAAGTTATACCGGAATACCAAAAGGCTGTTAAGTGTTGTAATGGTTTCGTTATGTTAAATAAATTAGTAGAATTGATCCCTAGGTCGCACTTTTTAATTTTAGAAGTTCTAGAGAACGGAAGATTAAGTTTGAGACGATTGTTTTTAAAATGCGATTCTGCGGATTTGAATTCTCAGCTCTTGGTGTTTGAAGAAAAAACGTGTAAAACGAGATTTACTTTGCTGCAGTTAATTTTGGTAGCTGATTTATTTGATGCACGAACTTTATTACCATGCGTTCGCGTGACGTAAAAAGTTTTGCTTACGATTAAGTGGTTCCGTTATGCTTGCGGTTGAGGGCTAGTAAATAATAAAGTTTCAAATTGATATGCGACACAAAATCTACTTCAAACCACTTCAAAAATACCAAAATATTTTTTTTGTGGGATTCTTCTCAGTAAAAAACATACATACAAAGACATTCATAAGTGTTTGGATGTTGTCTGGGCCTTAATTGAATAAATCTATTGTGATTTTGATTCGCGATTTTGCGAAATTTCAATGCTATTTGAGTATCTATTGTTTAAAGTTTTTGAACAGTGTCTTCAAAACTAAGAAAAAGGGTTAAAATCAATAAAACCACGGTTTCCAGTAAAAGTATCAGAATGTGTAATTTCAAAGAAAGTATGCCGAGACCTTATGATAATTAAGAAAAATCTTAATATCGCCACGTATAATATGATAATCAGCGTCATCTGGTATTTGACTTATGGTAATAATTAATTTATTTATTGCGGAAAAGATCATATAGAATCAAGACATACACTTATTACATTGACAATATATATACGTAAGCGATACAAACAAGTAGTTATGCCTTCATAACAAACTGCCGCGACAAGCACAGCTGACATGGAAGCAGTTTAGCAAATTAAAGTTGAACAGAATTTAATGTAAATAACATACTTGAAAATACTAACCTAGAGTATCGGTTACAAGCGAGTACAATAATAGGTTATTACAATACGAACAGCCCGAAGTCAGGGCTACGGCGCAAGTTCAATCTGGTAAAGCCGAGCAGCTTGTAAGTGTATCCCTTGTCCCGGCGACCTCCGCCCCGGCTGCAGCGGCTTAGCGGCCGGCGTCTGAGCCGAATTATGCAGCGGCTTGATGAATGCACCCGCCACCGCTGCACCGAGTAAATCGCACACAATTAGCCTTGAATTAGGAATAAGGTTAGCCTAGATTGACTGCGTTTAAATATACCCAGGCAAACACAGCTTTACTAGCCCCAAATTGCAAATGACTTAAAATTATATTTCGATTAAAGCGTGCATATAAAATAATTTTCTAAATAATAGAATCCTGTTCTAGAACTTTGAAGGTGAACAGGTGGATGTTTAAGACCTATCATGCTCGTAGTAAGTAACCGGAATCTTTATTTTCTGTCAATGTAGTGATTGAGCCTTTAAAGTTCTATCCGAACTGGGAAAAATAGCACAATGTGACTTTCATTTTTCGGCTCTTTTCGCGGGTTTCGAATTACGACCTCTGGATTACGCAGCGACCTCAGCCTAACAATGTGTTGACGAGACCACGAAGGCAGTAATAGTGGATGTAGATAGATAGCATATACTAACTAAATGCACAAACACTAAGAAATATCAACCAAAAATATCCGAGCCGTACGACACATACGTTGACTTATTTTTAAATTTATGACATTAAATTATTCATTAAAATTTTTACCTTAACGCGTCATTATAGGGTACAATATCAAAAGCGGGAGCACACTACTATGTCACTATGACATGTAGCAAGTGACGTGATTATAAATGAAAATTCTGGCCAACTGACGCGATGGGCAGACTTTTGCCGTGGATACTTTTTGAGTGAGGTTGTGCATATACAGTTTGTTCATTGTTTATCTGAGATGTTGTAACAGAAGGTTTCATTCATTACTAATGTTTACATGACAGCGTACGGACAACTATTAAACACAGCGTATATAATTATATCCTGCGCGTACTCTCAAATGCTTTGCCGTCAAAGAAATAAAATGGTGCTAACAAACTAAAATTCCCGCGTTTGTAGGCGTCGCTAATCTGGGACTCATATGAAGTGTATGCGAGGCGCAATAAATGCGAGCCGTTCGCTTTGTCTACCGCGACATATTGCCGACGCGCTAGGGATGTACTGGCCGATGCCACAGATGTTACACTTATCGATACGGATCTCCATTATTTTTAGTTTTTGTCATCTTATCGGAAAAGTAAAGAATATTTTGATTCATGTACCGCAGTGCACGCTAGCAGGGCAGCGCATAGGTCTCGCTCATTAGGCGCCAGATATCCCGGTCGCACGAGATTATTATTTAATTCAAATAGGGAATAGCTATTTCACTTTCATTTCATAACTTCTTCATTGATTAATCTCCGAAATTCTATCTTCGTATTGAGGGACCAAGCATGGATAGACGAAAGATTCTGTAAATTGCCGATTGCTTTAACTCAAAGTTTGTAAAAACAACTGACAATTTGTTTTTGTGTCGGTGATGATGTAACTTTAATAATATAGTGGAGGGTAGGTTAAGTTTTTAAATAAGTCATTCGTCGCTCAGCCACTGCACTGATTTTTGCATTTCCGTCATTTTGCGACAATTGCGCTTGTCAATTACATTTATTTCTTGACCAATGAGGTTGGTTACATAATGAGTACTTTTTGTAAAACTTCACTAATGTTAAGCCTTTATTATGTTATTGTTTTTTGTTCCAAATAAAAAGAAAAAAACCACACCTTTGATTAAAGCACCAGTATTATGAAAAACATCATGATTTTTTGAAAATTGGGCTGTAAATCTATTTTATCGATACCGCTCCCTCCCTACGCGTCAACATCCAACACTGCACCCAAACTCATATTAAAAACCCCCACGACGCATACAAAAATCTCACTTTTAATGAGTTCCGCTTTGCGAAAGATAAACAAAATTAGCCAGCCCGGCCACGCTTTGGGTTTTTCATCTGATTTCATTAAGTAACAAACCAAGATTGCAATTTTGAGGCCATTTTGTCCTGCGAGAGCGGAATTCGGTTAAGGCTTTGTTAGCGTTACAGCTTACGAGGCGCGCATTATGAGCCAATTATGCTTTTGAAATGAATAAGTACTGTTGATGGGTCTGGAAAGGGGTTTGGGTAACTCGTTTTAGTGGCAACATCGCTTTGGTTTTTTATAATTTGTTATGTTTGGCGCAAAGCTCTTGTCCACCGCTTCCTAAGTTATTAACCCTCTTCTCTTAGCCGCTTCAGGCCATTTCTATCTTACCTCTTTCTTTCAAAATTACGGAAGCATGTGTATTAAACAGCTGTCTTCGCATTTGAAAAATAATTTATTAAACCCTTTCAGTCTGGTTTTAGATAGCTCATAGTCTCAACTGCTCTGCTTAAGGTAACTGAAGATTAGAGAGCATGGAAAGTTGAGCTCACTGTTCTTTCCTATTGGATTTTCCAATGCTTTAATACAGTAGACATGACCTTCTGCTCGCTATTTTATTATTTGGGCTTGGATCTGCGGCGATTGATTGGTTTTCATCGTACTCTCGGGATCAACAATTTGTTTCTGTAGGGTCTTCTGAGTATCCGATTGGAACCATAACCTTCTGGTGTTCTCTTTCTGTATCCAAAGTTAACTGGTAGAGAATCACTGCGCATTAAGTTTGCCTTTGTACATTTTTTGTAGTGTGATTAGTTTAAATAAATAAATAATAAATAATGTCTTATAGAAAGAAAGTGTTCATAGCTCTTAGATTTTGGTTGTTGCGACCATTGTGATACACATACATTATGAGAGACACACGTACATAAAAGAAACATAGCTTGACGTGTGAATCATGCTTTTTATTCACAGGATGCCTTTTGATGTTATTGTTAAGTTTTGGCTCTGTTTTATCATTTGTATGTCAAGTGTTTAAAAGTTATGTTTTTTATAATGACTGTTAGTGCAAAAAAAAATACTGTTATGCTAGGTTCTATAAGTGCAATCAAAAGATTTCTTTTACTTCACATTAAGTAACCTGAGCTATCCTACAATGTCTTGTCCAGCCAAGCCAAGTGTAAGAGCACCTCTTTTTTCAAAGTCAAAATTTTACTATTTTTTTTGCGGGAGTCTAGTGCCTTTTAAAATACAGGGTGAAATCGGAAAAATTGGCATTTTTGTAATAAATACCTACTCGTGATTTAAAGTATATTCCCCAAATATGAAGCAAATGTATTAATACAAAAATCTAATATTTTAAAACCCTAACCAAATGTAACACTTAGCGATTGATCAAAAACTCATATAACAATAAAAAAAATTGACTTATAAAATACAATTTGCAAGTAAATATGAGGTGAGGCGGGTTCACGTCGCGCGGTGTGGCAAAGGCCGGCGTAGGCGCGGTGGGGCGGGAATATTTATTTATCATTACAGTCATGTGGTTTAGAGCGTCGGTGGCTCAGTGGTGTGGACTGTCGCCTTCCTACCGGGAGGGCTGAAGTTCAAATCCCGACACGTACCAATGTATTTTCGAATTTTCGAAAAATATATGTACGTTATCCGACGCTCTTACTGTGAAGGAAAACATCGTGAGGAAACCTTCATGCACGCCTGCGAAGAGATTCGAAGGTTGTGTGTGAAGTCGTCCAATCCGCACTGGGTCCGCGTGGACGACTAAGGCCTAATCACCCTATACGGGTAGGCTCGTGCCCCTCGGTGGGGACGTTTAATGAGCTGATGATGATGATGGTTTATAAGTTCTTATAAATTTCAATAGGTACATAACACATGAACCCTGTAAGGGCACAATAATGAAAATAATGACAAAATGCACATAGCCTTACACACTAATACTTTCAATCTATATTAATATAAAACTTCGCCTTGGTTGGCGTTTCTATTGTTATGTCTCGTCTGATAAGTATTCTGCGGTGGTATAGTAAGCTTTTTTTAACAACAATTGCTTTAATTTGTTCCGAAATTGCTGAAAGTTTTTTTCCTGTCTTATAATTAGTGGAATCTTATTGTATATTTGTATTGACTTAACAAAATACTACGAGCTATGCGATAATTTATTTATTTATCATTTATTTCGTTAAACTTTAAAGATAACTCTATATAGTATTAGGTTCCCATAAAACAATACAAACACATAATATGAGTACAATTATAGGTCGAATGGATGCCAATGATTCTAAATTCACCCTGTATATAGACTTCAAACGTAAAAAACAGCTCATCAGGATATTTCGAATCTTTGCCATAGCTTCTAAAAAGGCTTTCAAATAAGATTTTTTGCAGTATCGCTCTCATCTATTGCTCTAAATAGTACCATAACTGAGATATAGAGTTTCTTAAGTTTTAGTAGAGTTAAGAAATTGAAATTGAAATTGAAAAATGCTTTATTCAAATAAATCTTTACAGATACTTTTGAATCGTCAAAACAGTATATATATATTTTTTTATTAAATCTAATGACTACGTCATGTCCTAACGTCAACTATTCCGCAATGCTTAAAGACGAAAGTCTTTGAGTAATGCGTCCTACCCGTGCTAACATATGCAGCTGAGACATGGACACTGACTGCGGGATTGGTTCACAAGTTCAAAGTCACTCAACGCGCAATGGAGCGAGCTATGCTTGGAGTCTCTCTTAGGGATAAGATCAGAAATAATTTGATCCGTAAGAGAACTAAAGCTACCGACCAGCAAGTTAAAGTGGCAGTGGGCTGGTCACGTATGTCGCAGAACCGATGACCGTTGGAGCAGACGAGTTCTGGAGTGGAGACTGCGTCTCGGCAAGCGTAGCGTAGGACGCCCTCCGGCCCGATGGACCGATGACTTGCGAAAGGTCGCTGGATGAGGAAAGCGGAGGACCGGGATGTCTGGCGCAAAATGGGGGAGACATATGTCCAGCAGTGGACTGTGATAGGTTGAAGAGAGTGAGAGTTAGAGCGTATAGATTCTATACTTAACCCGCAAGTCCATCGCTCTTGAAAGATATTATTTATATAAAAAACCAAAGTTCCAATTTATCGCTCCATTAACACCTCATGCATTACACTACTTTACACAAAAGTGCTGCAAATGTTTCCAGGTCCGGGTGCGACATCTACCTGTTGACCATACAATGGAGCTTTAATCTTTGTTTTCCCATCGTGATAAGTCTGTCGTCCATTCCGAGCTTGCAGGAAAGTATTTTTTTTCAATTACCTTATTCGATAACATTTCCGATGTTGTGGGCGTTGATTTTTGTTTTTGTTCACTTGTGTCGATTATATTACAATCATTTCCACAATGTAATGCCTCAATGGCTGCTCTGTTCGGTTAACGATCTATTGCTATCTAATCGGATTTGGTAACAAAAACAAAAACTTAGTTTAGACATAGCTTTAATTATGTTACAAAGTGTACAGGACTGCCAGGACGCTCACCTGATTTTTATTTATTTTATTTTTTATGTTATAAGTGTACAGGACGGTCTGGGCGCTCACCTGATGGTAAGTGATACGCCAGACCATGACAGAGCGGCATTAAAGGAGACCAACAACTGACAGACAGTTATTATCCTCCATCAATGCCGCACTGCGCCCATCACCCGGGACAACAGATGTTAGGTCTCTTATACCCGGCAATTTCACTAGCTACAATGCCCTCATTCCGAAACACAGAAGTGGGAAGCACTTCTATTTTACGGAACGGTATCTGGCACTGCGGTAGTAACTACCTAGACTCCGTACCGAGCCTATCCCTAGTAAATTATAAAAAATTGGCCAAATGCAAGTCGGACTTGCCCGTGGAAGGTTAGGCGGCACCTACTACATCTTTATCATGAGAAAATAGTAGTTCACCGTTTATGAAGAATAAAAAAACTACAGACCAGACATTGTTGAAACTAAATTTCATGGTTAGATTTTATGGTTATGAACAAAATTAGAAAGCCCCCTGCTCACTTATTTCAATGTTATAATAATAATATATTTTATTCAGCGGTTCCAAACACACAAAGTACGTATTTAACTTAAACAAAGTAAATCTGAAATACAAAGTGGAAGTGTCTCTCGCGCAAACTATTCAATTTATAAAAAATATATATATTAGAAACACAATTTTTCAAGAACTACACATTGATACCCCACACGTGTAAAAAAAATATTTGAGCTTCAGTTTATTTTTTTCAAAACCTTATAGCGGTTTTCAGAATACATATACATACTTACGAAGTTTTAATGGCGTAGTCCTTAGTTTCGGAGAAAAAAGGATGCGACATACAGACGGACATATAGACAGACAGACTTGACGAATCTATATGCATTCCGTTTTTTGCCATTTGGCTACGGAACTCTACAAATCGATGGTATCTGAGAAGTCCTTACATGCCACATATCTGTTGTCGAAAAACCAACGAGCGAGTCCTTTCTCCAGCTGTGGATTTCATGGCTTTCATCGTGGATGAACCATCTCTTTAATATTAAACGATCACCAAACCAAATAACTGGAAACTGAGTCAAGTTATGAGATTTGTTCAAGCAGAATGTTTTATGTTCAAACTCAAACCGCGTACAATTTATGTTTTAATTTGAACCCGTGAAATCATACAAGACATGTTTTAAACTTCTCAACAGATCCCCGAGTGCTCGCGTGAGAGTTTTAATCAATATCGCTATTCATGTCATTCGTAATCCGCGCAGTTTATTACCTTAAACTTTGCGAACCGATAAATAAACGCAACAAATAATGGAGGCTTCCCCTCCCTCTCAGGGTTGCGTAAAAAATAATCCCCCGCAGTAATTGGGAGCTCCTTCGTTCAGGCTTAATTGGGCACACATGCGCCCGCGAATTAAGATAAAAACAGGTAATATATTCGGGGAGCACGTCGGGTACTCAGCTCACTTGGCCTTTTGTAAAGCGTGAAAAATCCAGCGCAATACGTCTAGTGTTACGGGCTCACTCGTGTGAACGTGGGAGTAAAAATTAATCACGAAAGATTTGCCTAATCTGTTTTGTAGCCTTATGAGAATATCTTCTATAGAATGAGTAAATATTTTACTACAAAACACAATCATGTTTTGTGTGCATATGAGTACCGTTTTACTTGTGACGTTGAATTATATAATAATTTAATTTAATTTCAATCATAGATTAATCGAACGATCACCGTGTATCGTCAGGTTGTGAGGTTATTTATAGTATAAAAATATGCAATGTAAGCAAGTTCAAAAGAAACATATTCCCTACAAAATTATTTATCGAATTTTTGTTTCTCAGTTCCGCTCCAAAAATGTAATTTATACGTCGTCTTTTATCACTGATTTCAGTAACTTTCAATGCCCCTCTCTCATTTTTTATAAAAACAAAATTTATGCTCCAACCTGTTATATCTTGGATTCGTTGACACAGAGCCATCGGAGCGTTTATACATCAAACGCCTGGCGCCCGCGATGGAGTCCAGGCGACGGCCGACAATAAATCTAAATATTCATCAAGTCCCGCATTAATCGAGCCTGCACCGGGAGCCTCGCGTTTTAATATCCCCGCGTCGCTCGTTTACCTTTATGGCAACCGTAGGCCCTACCTCATGGGGACGTGACTACGAACAGTAGAAGTACTAATATTTTTACAAAATTATGACGACAACCCATTTGAAAAATACAACGACCCTTTTGGTGTTTCGGTTGTGAGGTCGGCTGCAACACCAAGGGTTCCGGGTTCGATCCCCGGGCAGTACAAACATTTGTGTGCATGAACATGTCTGTTTGTAATAGTCTGGGTGTTTTCTATGTATTATATGTATGTATTTACAAAAAAATATATAAGTATATTTATCCGTTGTTTAGTACCCATAACACAGGCTTCACGCTTAACTTGGGACTAGATGGCGCTGTGTGAATGTCAACGGATATTTATTTATTTATTATGAGAGATAAAAGCAGAAAAGCCGTTCTCTGGGTGAAACATTTGTAAAGACCAATTTTCCATGACTAAGAAGGATATTTATTATTTATTTATTTATGAGGTTAATTTGATTGTCTTTTTTAAAGGATCTGCTGACACTGAAGTAAGTATATACGAGTACTAGTTAATTGCAATAATATAATAGATGCTTTTCTTTTATATGCTGACAAACGTAAGAAGACAGCCCATTAATGGTAACCGCCACTCATGTATTATAGAAGTACCAAAGCTCGAGACTACAGATGTTAGGTCTCTCTCTCGCTTCCAGGTTCATCTCTTGCAGGATTGTAGCCGTTGGCGGTCTCAAAAAAATGGTTTACCACAGGGTAGCGTTCTCGCTCCCTTACTTTTTAATATTTATACCAATGACCCCAAACACGAGGCGCTTTTTATATGCAGATGATCTTGCGCTTACCTGTCAGGCAAATAGCTTTGAGGAGGTTGAAGCTAATCTCTCGGCAGCGCTAACTAACCTAAGTTGCTATTACAAAGATAATTCCCTCAAACCTAATCCCTCAAAAACTGTGTCATGTGCTTTCCATTTGTGTAATAGCCAGGCCAGCCGTAGATTGAACATCGTATGGCAGGGCGTTCCTATTGTTCACAATGACTCACCGATGTATCTTGGCATTATGCTAGACAGATCGTTGACGTACAAGAAAAATTGCCAGAATATAAGGAAAAAGGTACATGCTCGCAACAACATGCTGAAGCGCCTTACTACCACCAAATGGGGTGCTTCACCCCATGTTCTTCGAACGTCAGGTTTGGCGCTCTCCTTTTCTGCGGGCGAGTACGCATGCCCTGTTTGGAACGTTCTGCCCATGCAAAGCTAGTGGATGTAGCCTTAAATGAGACGAGCCGAATCATAACAGGCTGTCTCAAGCCTACGCCGATCAACCAACTTTATCCACTGGCAGGAATAGCTCCCCCAGAGATTCGCAGAGGTGTTGCAAGCTCTCTCGAAAGAGCTAAGATGGATAGCGACTCTCGGCACCCAATGTTCGGTCACATTCCTGTTGCCCAGAGGTTAAAAAGTCGTAACAGCTTTATAAAGAGGACTAATTCTCTCTCAATTGACCCCGAGTTAGCGAGACTTAATCTATGGCGTGCAAAGATTGGTTCAGTATTCTGGTTCCCTTTGTTCCCCTCTCGGAAAGTTTACCTCCTGGGCATGAGCTGTCGTGGCCGATCTGGAGATCTCTGAATAGGCTTCGGACGCAGACTGGCTGCAGCAGGAAATTTGGCTAGATGGGGTTTTTTGGATGGTGAGGACATTGGTTGCCTTTGTGGTTCGGCCCAAACGATGGCCCATCTGACATCGTGCCCGGCGTGCCCTTCCAGCTGCACGCGGGAGGACCTAATGACAGCGTCAGATAATGCTGTCGCTGTGGCTGCTTTCTGGGCCGCTAAAATTTGAATGTGTGTTTGCCTTCGACACGCTAAGAAGAAGAAGAAGGTCTCTTATACCCGGTAATTTCACTAGCTACTGTGTCCTCATCCCAAAACACAAAAGTCTATAAGATTCTTATTGCACGGGACGCTATCGAGCACTGCGGTGGTACCTACTTAGATGATTCAGTATTGAGTCTACTAACTATATTGCCAATAAAACAACGACAACAACAACAATGATTTTGGAAGTTGGTGCTACCATCTTGAATAAAGCAATATCAAACTATAGCCTTTTATTACAACTTATTTAAGAGAATAATTGTTTCAGTTTCTTCACTAGTACCTGTAAAGTGTCGCATTGTGTTCACCAGCCCAGCATTAAGGCAGTCCCCAGCGGAGGCGACATTACCTCTAGCCGCGCGTCCTCACTTTGTGCTGCGACGGGAGCGCCTTAACGCGGCGCTATTGAATCTAAATGCGGCTCTTCACAGTCGTACTGGGGTTTGTACACTCGTGGAAATGTTTTAACGTAGTATCAGAGAACTTGTTTTACTTCGTATGGATGGTATTTCGTACTATAAACATCGAAACCACCATTCCATGGTTAGTGGTTCCTGGTTAGTTTTCGTTTTAGTAAGGCTGAATTGGCTGCTATCGCTTATCGCCATCATACACACAGACTCGTACAGATGTGGCTTCACGTTGCGTATTCTACGCGTATATCACGGGGAGTATTCGGAGGAATTATTCAGACTCATTCCAGCT
>PQWD01013079.1:0-92130 GCA_019425675.1 Leucinodes orbonalis
ATAATAATACTACTCGTAAATACATATTTCAAGTAAGTTTACCCAATATTTAATCTTCTTTTGATTTATTTTTATTGTCCATAGTCGTAAGATCAACCAGTTCAATTAAATTCATTTTTATACCCAAATATACGATTAAAACCCTTCACGTATACATTGTGTAAATCTCCATAGCCAGCAAGACGCGTGCGCACAGCATCCAACCCTTGCTCATGTTAACCCGTAAACGCGTGCCGGGATCAATACGTCCTCCTCCAGACGTTTCCATTGTGGCGTTTATCTCTGGCGCAATCCCTTTTATCCCTTTACAGGGCTAAAGGGTACACGAATCGTGCGCAAGGATTCTGTAATGTATCACGTGCCTTTTGTGTGAAAAACGAGATCGTAACCTTACTTCTTTATACTGGTTTTATGTAAGTGTAATATCTAAGGACAGGATGTTCTTTATAGAGATTCGGTTTTTGTATCAAATAGATGTCCTTTTATTCTGATGTATGAAGTTTAAATAGATGTGTTTATGTGTTTAGCGTTGACAAAAAAGTTACCAAACTAAGTAAGCTGCTAATTGTTTTAATGGAATTATTATATTTTTTTCTGTTTATAACCGTATGCAAAAATATGCAAAATAGTCAGATTTGTGTAAAACGATATGCTTAAGCGTATCTAAAGGACACATTCAAATATATGCTTAATTTTTTTTTTACTACGCACAAGTGTCCCGTGAAACAGCGAATTGTTTAGAAAAAAAGTTTTAAAAACCAAATCAAGTTTTTACACAAGCGGACTCTGTTCCAGAACGATGAACACGTGAACCGGGACCGTGGGACACACATGCGGTCCGTATAATACACGTATAAGTAGGTGATTCCAAAACCAGATTTCTTTCTTCATCAATATTCACAATATTAGTTGAAGGCCCTTTTTTATCTTTCACAACTTGTACAGGATTCGTAACGACTTTTTTCTTGGACTAAAAAGACGCGCATGACCCCCGACCTCTACAGTTGGTACCCTTGAGCGGGGAACGGTTGAGTTCTGGTTTGTATGAAAAAGCGTGTCTTATGTTCTGTCAATGCACAATGCGTGAATGTCCAAAACGGATTTTATGTGGTTGGGCTAGTGAAAGGACATATATGTTGGAACGAAAACATAAGTTTTTGTATATGAAACCGTTGAGAGCGTTCCTAACGCTAACAGAAGTAAATGTTTTTCTCATGTACATATATGAGTCATGCTGTGACATTAAAATAAGGTTTAGTTATATGCCTGTGTATATTAAATATTTACATAGGGTTGATATGAAGTACTATTGTAACATTCTTTGTTATTAAATTTTAATTATAATTTACATAGATGCTTTAAAATTTAAACAATGCATTTGTACGTACGAGTAACATTGATGATTCTACGATTCAAAATTCGTAGTATCTATGGAATAAAACCGTTTTAAAATTAAATCAAATTTTGGGGTTTGAATGTATGGGTGTCCATTAGCATCTGAATAGTACCTAAAGTGTTAATAATGGTAGAATTTCATGTTAAAGAACACAAAAAAAAGCAAAAAATAATCAACTTAATTTATAAATGTCTTATTAAGGTGAGAATTGCGCTTTTTCCTCATTCATTAATAAGAACCAATTATCAAACTATTATAACAGCCAACTGCTGTTTACCATTTCTCGCAAGACTCAAGGAATAAAAAAAACTTTTTGCACTGAACACACGCAAAAACTCCCAAGACTGCACACAATGGAACCGACGCGTTCCGTTAAGTAACCCAATTTTTGCGCCATAAATAAAAAGAAAAAAAAGACCATAAAGCTAACGGTCTTCCGTTTTTTTAAAAAAAAAGTCCGAGGACGTATGAATTAATTTGTATAACGCCCCGATGCTTACACACAAAGTGAGTATTGAGATTGAAAATTAGGCCACATTCATGTCTGTTTTTTATAGTTTTTTTAAAACACCTTTTTCTTCACACAGTCTTGATGTTTTGTGACAATATTGACAGATACAGCCCCCGATGGCCCGGGATTGAGGCGAGTCGAGGATTTGTAAATAATCCCATTGAAAATTAATACTATTCTGTTGAAGTTTTTGGACGCCTGATTGCTCGCATTGTTGTAAGTTTTTTAGAATAAGACGCCACCGATGTTTCTAAAACAGAGACGTTGGGAATTTTGATTAAGGTTTGTCAAATTTTATTAATTTGTTTCTATTATGTTAAGATTCTTTTTTAGTTAATATTTGATAATAAAACAAATAGCTATCTTACCATCTTTACAAAGTGATAGTTTATTTTTAAAAGATAGATAAGAAACTCTTGTTTTAATGTGAAAGTTATAATTTAATATAATTCAAATGCTTAATATATTTTTACTCGGCAAACCGCCTAACGTGTTTAAGTTTTTGGTATAAAACCGCCTAACGTGTTTAAGTTCTTGGTATAAAACCGCCTAACGTGTTTAAGTTTTTGGTATAAAACATCTACAAACATTATTAATAGCTTGCTCTTAACATATTTCTGTGTTCTGTGTCGAGTTCTAAATATTCAGTTAATGAACTAATGAAATTAACCCTAACCACAAAAAGACGGTACTATTTACAAACACAAATCTTCACACTTATAACGCCTAATTTGTGACAGTAAATTGTCAGCATCCGTAAACGTTTTAGGGTTAACTCAATAACCCTATACCACGTGCCATAAGATGAGGGTTAAGAAGAAAAAAGATTTAAAAAGGGTGTCATGTATACAGTACACTCAGTTTTTATATCGCAAATGGATTAGGATCTATGTTGTGAGGGAAGGCCTATATCCCACAGAAGGACGTAACGGGCTGATGGTTATAATGATATGATTGATGATAATCTTGGATGTATATTACTTTTTCATTTCGCTTATTCAAATAAACATATCCCAAAGTGGAAATATTATTTTTATACATACATAATATTCAATTTAGAATATTGACAGTACAACTGGTAGACCCGTTTAATCTCTCTCAACCTATCGTAGTCCACTGCTGGACATAGGTCTCCCATTTTGCTTCAGATATCCCCTCCGCTTTTCTAATCCAGCCTCCACCAGCGACCTTTCGATAGTCGTCGTCCATCGGGCCGAAAGTGGTCCGACGCTACGCTTGCCAAGACGCGGTCTTTACTCCAGAACTCGTCTGCTCTAACGGTCATCGGTTCTGCGACATACGTGACCAGCCTACTGCCACTTCAACTTGCTGATCCGGCCCGTTAAATTTATTACAAAAAACATAACACCTAGGCCAATACACACCGACATATCCATGCACACATATGTTTGTACAGTACGTGAACCTTAGATAGATAGATAGAAACGTTTATTGGCTTAAGCAACACAAAAAAAAAAAAACAAAAAAATTAACATCATATTTAACTCATAAAAAACAGGCATTTTTGATACAAAAAGAGAAGAATAAAGAAAACGATAAAACAATAATAAACACAAGGGAAAAAAACAGGTACTTTTATAATTAATCTAAGAAATTACGAGCTAGTGTTGTTAGCCAAATAGGTCCCACCTCAGCATAAGCTTAGACGGCAATTATCCGTCGAAGCGCTGGTTTTACGGAAGTACCCTTGGGTGAGTGACGTGTATGTGTGAAATTAAAATATACTTAGGTACAATATAACACAAGTAAAATATTTATATAATGTGTAGCAATTGCGTGTAAAGAATCTTCAATGCCAAAACTGACAGCCTTAGATGAACAATAAAGTAACGAGATGCACAGTCTCATTTAATAAGTGTCTTCGGCAAAATTCTGCCCATCGCGTCAGTTAGGCAGAATTTTCCTTCATAGTCACGTCGCTCGCTACATGTCATAATGCCGTAGTAGTGTGCTCGTGCTTTTGATTTTTTACCCTTTTAATGACGCGTTAAGGTAAAAATTAAAATTGTGTGTGAGTGTGTGTGTGTTTTTGTGTATGTATGTATGCGTAAGTGTGTATCTATATGTACTTGCATATGTGTGTGTATGCGTATATGTATGTGGTTACATGTATATGTATAAATATATTTAGATTAAGCTATAAAAATAATGCCCACGAGAGCGACTGCCGACAAACTGTTGCACAGTTTGGCAGAAAGCTAAGTTTTGTTATAATGTGTACTTTTTTTTAAAGAAATAAATTAAAAAAAATGAAAATTTTAAGTCATAAATAACAATAACTTTTTGTATGTGTCGAGCGTTTCGGACATTTTTGGGTTGACGTTTCTTCGTGATTATGCATTTAACTAGATACACTATTGACTGATTTGATTTCCGTCTTGTCAACTAGTTAGTTGATGGTTTATCTAAGACAGGAACCAAACATTAAACCTTTTTGTGTCTCTCAACCATTACACCCAAAGGGTCTAAGTAGGCACCGTTCTTGTTACCGAATAAAAATGTATAACGAAAGATTATGGTCTTTGGGAAATATGCCCGTGAAGATAATTTCTGACCCTTGGAATCTTATTCGGTCATCGGATTAATAGGAAGTTAGATTTGGGGTTGACATAGGATGGTTTTGGTTATTCTGGCATTCGTCATATATTGCTTATCATTGATTCATTTTCATTTGAATATCTTATTTTTGAGCGTCGGTGGCTCAATGATGTGGACTGTTGCCCTCCTACCGGGAGGGCTGTGGTTCAAATCCCGCCACGTACCAATGTGTTTTCGAATTTTCGAAATTATACGTACGTTATCCGACGCTCTTACGGTGAAGGAAAACATCGTGAGGCAACCTTCACGCACACCTGCGAAAAGATTAAAAGTTTGTTTGAAGTCGTCCAATCCGCACTGGGCCCGCGTGGACGACTAAGGCCTAATCACCCTATACGGGTAGGCTCGTGCTTCTCGGTGGGGACGTTTAATAAGCTGAGAATGATTGATCTAATTTTTTTAGCAACTTCCGTCACACAGAAACTAAAGTTAGGTCCCCTATATAATGCGTAGTGTATATCATGGCAAGATATGTAAAGGTTGCTTGCGAACTTTGCTGGCTGTATAAGAAAAGTTAACGATCGGGTCATCGAGAAAATGTATATCTTTGTGTGCGCTGTAAGTAAGCGTATACCTTTAAGCGTATTCTTATACCCTTATTTTCTATTAATGGAACAGCCTAAGATATCGTTACATAAAGCATCGCAGCACCTTTAGGGAAATTGCACCATGCGGGCTGGTGGGATTGGTATGGGATTGGTGGGGATTAACGAGCATTTTAATGATAAAAACCACAAAGGTACAATGTCTTTACGTGCCTTCCCAAGCACAGAGGACTCGAGATAATATTGAGTCTTTGAGATGTTCTGTTTAAAACCGCTTTTGAGTCGTTCTGTTAAAAATTTACGGAAACCTATAGTTGGTCAACCATACAACTTCATGCTCTAGCCGCGTTACCATAAGGGTCTTCATTGAGTACGTTGTTAGCTTAAAAGGCGTAATTTTAACACGCATGTTTCAATAGAATCAAAGATCGTTCGATTGGTCAGAGGCGCGCAACCGTTGGCCGGTCGAGCGAGTACGTGCGATTGTGTGCCGCGATGCGATTTCACGCGAGACTACCGTTATGATGGGAACTTCAAGCCCGAGGAAGGGGATGTTATACATTTTTGTATTTAACAAGGATTTATGAAAAAGTATGGCTTCAGTTGTCTTTAGTCATGCCATAGGAATTGCATCTACTGGGCTTTTATCACTGAGTGATATCGAGATGGCGGATGATCATAGCCTAATTGTGGAAAAAAATGCAGGCAGCAAGGATTTTGGAAAAAAAATGCTTTGTTACTGTAACCATTTATGTAACTGCTACATAACTACAACTATATCCAATAATATGATGAATGTCACTAGGGGAACCTTTAGTCCAGCAGAAGATGTAATGGTTATTTATAAATACAACACATTATAACTACTCGGTAATATAATATATTAATATAAATAGAATAGTGGCTTAAAATGTAGAGTTAATAATTTTGTGACGTATAAATATTTATTACATTTAATTAGTTCCCAACTAAAGCGTTTGGATGCACAATGGATTCACTACACGATTACCCCGCCACAAACAATACCTAAAGTTTAATAAACAATCTGCTACCTACAAAACGTTACCAATAAACTTAATCCGTGCGCCGCAACAGTAATAAATCCCTCAACAAAACGACAGCCCCACAATCAGTCTAATAAAACCTCTTTCGAGTTCATAATATCTCCGCGCGCGGCGCCACTGTCGCTTTGTGCGGAGGCGACCAATTGTGTACAACCCCTGACTGAGTACTTAATTGACTACCGAGCGAGAGCTTTTTGGGAGCACTCTATCCATTGCCGGTGTTTACAAGTTACGTGTCATCCACTGATGCTTTTGTTTCTGTGTGCAGCAATCAATTTATTGAAAGAGAAGCAATGTACTCGGTATCATGGGAAGCGATGATTAGTGAATGTATTAGGGGAAGCCGATGATATCGGATTAAAGTGCATTGGAAATCAGATTTGTTGGCAAGTGATGGGATTGTGTGGGAGCGTTTAATACCACTTAAGCTCGCCGATTAAGCGGCGGCCGCGGTCGGCTTACAAAAAGACTGTTCCGCATCGCTAAAAAGTCGTAGGTAGCGGAAGTTATTGCCTCAAAATGTCTTTTAATATATTTTTATGAATTGGGATGTTGGCGGGGTTTAAAAATAGATTTGAAACGCTCAATATTAAATGTATAACATCTTTATACCTCAAAATATCATCATAACTTTTATATAATTTAAAATTAAGCTCACTAGTCTAATTTTATGTCTGAATAGCGAATCTTTAGAGATATTAGCAGAGATAATATAAATATACTAAATTATTAGCATAAGCTCATTGGGCTGTAGCCCACCACGGGGGCTCATGGGAATTAGTGGGTTTAACGACTACCATCCTAAGACTACAGGAAAAATTAAGAAACATAGTAAAGTTTTACTATCGAAAAGAAAGTTTAATGTTGACAAAGTTTGGTATTAGTGTAAGAAATGATTCTTCCGGGATATCTGGCGAAAAATGGGGGAGACCTATATCCAACAGTGGACTGTGATAGGTTGAAAAGAAGAAAAATGTTTTTTTCCAACCTCAAAAAATACATGCATCGGCGATGAAGACACCGCATTATCAGAACGTATAACCTATTTCTTTGGTGATAACGGGACGAGACGCGGATAGGTTATCGTAGGTGCCCCGCGTGGTGACATATCTTTACAGTTTTAAATGTCACATTCTGAAGAAAAATGGAAGTGTTAAACAATTTATGACCATTTAAAAATCCACAGAGCATCTATTTAGGCAAGGAGTTTGTCCTATGGTTGTTTAACAAAGGATAAAATACTTTTAATAGAATAAATAGGTAGACATTCAACATATTTCCTAGATTAATATAAACCAATTTCTCATGCACAAACACGTTAGGAGCGTCGGTGGCTCTATGGTGAGGACTGTTGCCCTTCTACCGGGAGGGCTGAGGTTCAAATCCCGCCACGTAACAATGTGTTTTCGAATTTTCTAAATTATATGTACGTTATCCGACGCTCTTACGGTGAAGGAAAACATCGTGAGGAAACCTTCATGCACGCCTGCGAAGAGATTCAAAGGTTGTGCGTGAAGTCGTCCAACCCGCACCGGGCCCGCGTGGACGACTAAGGCCTAATCACCCTATACGGGTAGGCTCGTGCCCCTCGGGGGGGACGTTTAATGAGCTGATGATAAAAACACGTTTGACTCATGTTTGTACTGCACGGGGATCGAACTTTCCATCTATTACAGCACTTAGGTCATTATCGTATTGTAAGATACTCATTACCAGTCGCACAATTCAATAAAGTCGATGAAGTTAAATTCCAAATGTAAACAGCAAATTATGCCAAGACGGCTAACTCTCGAAGCACTTACTTCCAAACCAGACGGTGCAGCCGACATTATCGCACTATTTTTAACTTCATGCAAAGAAAAGACAGCGGTGCTAAATAATCTCGTGACTACACAAAGAGACGGTCACAAACAACTTTGGACGAGTGATTTAGATGTGACAGAAGAGTTTTGCTCTTATTAGCAAATCGATCCGGGAGTAAATTGTGATGGAAACTGATTGATTTATAAGGCTGAAGTGTTGTTAGTAATAGCGGCCTGGAAATTTGGCGCTGAATTGTTCCGTTGGTATTTATGCTTTGGAGTTGGGTATGCTTTCACAATATTATTACAGGCGTATTATTATGTGGGTTTACAAGTGTAAACTTTGTTGTTCATTAACTTACTAGAACTTATGTTAAAAAATATGATATATCTAGGAACAAGGAGTTTTAACAAGCGTAGATTGATTGTATGAAAATTGTACAAAAATATAGAATTTTATTTATTCCATTCAGGAGAAACGGAGATCTTTAATGTTTTATTTCTAATAATATTTTGAACGATTTTACCAATATTTCATTTAGTTACAATTTTTGTTGTATAATGTACTTAGCGTACATTCTATTTTTTGAATAAAAACCTAAATTTTAATAAGTACATAATTTTCTTCTATCGGTACCCCGCATACCGTTTGTATGAGCATCTGTAGATAGCTGCAGGCGCCAACAGATCGACGATAAAGACATATGTGCCGTGTCCACGCTCCAGCATTAATGGCGCGCGTGAATAGCTCATCTTGCTATATCAATGATGATGTCAACTGTCCAGTTTCCTTATTGTTAGTAATTAAATATCCAAAGATATTAAATATCAAAAGTAATCTAGTGTTTATTTAAACATAAACACTGGATTACTTTTGCCTACCACACCATTGAGCGTGCTTTCGTGATGAGGTAACTAGTCTTAAATTGGAATTGTTAATATTACTCTACATACTGGGTGTTTTCTATGTATAATATGTATGTATTTACATAAAAACGTACATAAGTATGTTTATCAGTTGTTTAGTACCCTAACTACAAGCTCTTCGCTTTAAATAGGGCTAGATGGCGCTGTGTGAATGACAGTGGATATTTTTTTTAGTTAATTATACTGAAAAGATTAATATTTTTGTAAAACTATATTCAGAAATAATGTTTTATTTTCTAATATGTAACGTATAAAAATCCAACAAAACCACCTGAAAAGCAATAGAAAAAAGCCACGGAGTCTGCAAAGTGGCTGCACACAATTACTCAGGCTCGACCCAGTGGGGGGTGAACCGTGGGGGCGGCCCACTCGCGGATCGATGCCGGCTAAGATCATTTCGTCACTCGCCTAACTTATGTAACTCACACGTTTGGCACTACTTATATGGTTATTCGATATCTGTTCTATTGAGTTTTCACGAAATTATGTCACATTTTTTTTTTGTTATAAGTGTACAGGACGCTCACCTGCTGGTACGTGATACGCCTAACCATGATAGAGCAGCATTGAAGGAAACCAACAACTGATAAACAGTTATTATCCTCCATCAATGCCGCACTGCGACCGTCACCCGAGACAACAGATATTAGGTCTCTTATATATGATAATTTCACTAGCTACAGTGTCCTCAACCGGAAACACAAAAGTGCATAACACTACCGTTTCACGGCACGATATCTGGCACTGCTTTGGTATCTACCTAGACGACTCAGTATCGAGTCTACCACCTAGTTAAGTTAGTCTATAGATCGACTTCCTTTTAAGCTATCCGCAGCTGGATATAGGTTTCTCCCGTTTCATCAGTCCACGGCTTTCCTCATTCAACCTCCAACTACCATTGAGTTTTCAGACCGATCTTGGTTATAACAACCTTCATTAAAACTTTTGGAAACCGAAACCAACCTCATCACTCGTGGTACTTACTGCCGAAAAGCAACCGAAGTTCTGGGAATCCCACAAAATCTGGTTAAACTCCTAGAGGTCTAGACTAACCGGTGATTTTATACTATATTTGTTGCAATACATCATTTTTAGCATAATTTAAATTGATCTAACTTACAGTCTGTATTTTTTTATTGATGTGAAAAGAAGCAAAATCTTGCTTCTTTGTTTTCGTCGATTTTAATTGGTTGCTTTAAATGAATTGAAGAGAAGATAATATTTTGTTTGAATTTATGGATAATTAAAAAAAAACCTCCATAGCTTGGACTCACCTATTTAATTGTTTATTGTTTTTATACGAACTCATAGAATAGTAACGTAACACCACTTTTAAATGGTTTACGAAATAAGACGCCTTTGCTGTCATTTCAAAAATGGAACAACCAAACAGTTGATGTCAGCAGTTTTTAAAATTGGAACGGGCTTTCCAATTTCCCGGTTTACCCGGTTCAAGAGGAGACAAGGTCCACTGGGCGTGGTGGGGCGGCGCGACCTTTGACCCGCCCCGTCCCGCCTGCCCTCGCCCGGGTGAGACGCACCTGGTTACCCGGCTTTTGTTTTGTGAGAGCCGAAGATTCTGGAAAGCTGTTTGTTTGAGTTTCGACGAAGTAGATAGCGTTCTTTTGTTTTTTGACGGAGTTATTGACAGGTTTTGAGTGTTTTTGGCTTGATGATGTCCGGTTGCTTTGTTTTATTTTGAATAGCCACCCCTAAGGCCGCCACTGAATAGTATACAATGTCAAGTACACTACACCTTGCTAGTTTTATTTTTTTGATATAAAATGGTTAAAAAGAGATCAACTTTAAGAAGATTACATGTACATTTATCCAACTCTCTTACGGTGAAGGAAAACATCATGAGGAAACCTATGCACGCATGCAAAGAGATTCAAAGGTCGTGCGTGAAGTTGGCCAATCCTCACTAGGCCCGCGTGAACGACTAAGGCCTATACAGTTAGGCTCGTGCACCTCGGCGGGGACGTATATGAGCTGATGATGATTAAAATGGTTGTTTGACTTGGGCCCTCTTAAACTTACTGAACACTAGGTAAAATGCGTGCGATTGTACGTATTCTTTATTCAATGCCTACAAAGGTTCAAAGGTGTTTTGTAACAGTTGTATATACAACATATAGTAATATATTCTGTTGTAACATATTTGCTGCGTATCTTTTAGTTTGGTATTGTGTTAAATGATTTCATAGTGTTCTTCCGCTTCGCTTCTGCCTTTCCTTGTTTACTTGATATCTAACGCCTAGTCTTATCGAGTAGGTGAGGGTTACCAAATGAGAAAATCAAAAGACTGTATAAACCTGATTTCCATGGAAAAGACCCAATAACGTATTATTATCGTTTTATGCAATGCGGCTCTAGGGTTGTCAGCGATTGTTAAACTTTTAGTTTTAAAGAGATTTAAAAAATGTAAACATGTTCATTTAAACTCCTAACTTGCAAAATTTTGCCTCAATCTTGGGAACGGTAAAAAAATCCTGAGATATGGTAACCCTATACGCAGGGTTCACGCCATCACACACAGCATGTCTAGACATATATTTAGAAAAAGGACACTAAACAATATACAGACTTAATTCAGATTGGTGCGTGCAGACTACCATATTAAGGCAGTAGCTGGGTCTAAAGGCTTAACGTGTCTTCCGAATCTAAAAGGGCTCGGGATAATAGCTCTACGGCGTATCATTATCATCATTACACCCTCATAAATAGAGGTCACAACGATGGACTCCAATAAATAAAATGATTTCCACGCTTCGTTTTTTCGGAATGACTTATACTTAGTTGTTGGCCGCAGGTGGCCTTCACAGCTTCACCGGACAACTGGTGAGCGCAGATGGCATTCAGCCCAAAAAAATATGCAACGAGCCTAAGGGCACAGAGGGGGGGGGCAACCTAGTTTAGGGAGAATAATGGCCTGGTACGTACCGGTAACTCGAATAGAGACTGGTGCAGGGTGGACATAGGACGTTGCGGGGGGAGATTTCCACGCAGACCGATTCCTAGCATGCGAAATCCATCTGCTACCCGCCACCTTAATTATGTCATCGGTCCATCAGGTAAGGGTCAGCCTATGGTTCTATTGAGTTACATGGACGGCGATGGCGTATAAATCTATAATTTTAAAAAATATTCAACTTAGCTACATTGTTGGCCAGGCTAGGTTAGAAATCCGCTGGTTGGTTAGCAGATAGCAATGTATTGAAAACTGAAGTGAAATTACCTTTATACGTACACCATTCTGTTGCTACCACGACTCTGTTATCAAATTGATTGTACATTTGTTATACGTAAAAGATAATAATACTGACCTATATAATATCTTTATGTCAGGAAGGTTAATTGCATTTGTTATATCAATATTACACATTCATATCTTTAGCAAAAAAAATGTAGGTAGTGGTTTTTGTTTTGATTATAGAGATCCTATTTTGAAAAAGATGTTTTTTTATAAAATGTCTTGATCTATTTAGAGCCGGAATGACTTCTTTTGAGTACTTACAAGTACAAGTTTTACAAAACAATATACAATTATAAAATAAATATAAGTAATTACTAATAGTCAACGCCGACAAACTGTTTGACAGTTTGCCAGATAGTAATTATTGTTCTTTGCGTTTTGCTAGAAAAATTAAAAAACTTAACTATTTTAAAAATACTTTTAAGGCGTAGACACGATTGATATTTTTGCATGATCCATGTATTTAACTAGATATGATTAAATATATAGTTCGATTCACGACAGATGACCACAAATTGCGGCGTTCTGCGCAAGATTAAAATATTTTAATGAGATTGTAACAATAAAATTATGAAATATCGATATGTATCATGCATGAGCGTAAATAAAACACAAGAATTTCCGTCGTAGTCGCCGCCACATCTTTAAAAAAAATGACTTCATCGCAATTATTTGGCTGTGCGTTTGTACAGTTAATTTATTCAGATTCAAGTCTACAAAGTCAATTTCGAATTAAACCAAAATTTGATTTTAACTGTATCAATTAAAATAACTATTTATTACCATATCAGTAATTAGAACGGTTAGTTCATTATAAATGTTGATTATTCTACTAGTACAGTACGTGATAAGGTGTTGATAAATATAAATACCTACTCACACGTAGGATTACGAAATTAACTAATTATACTTTTAATGAGTGTACACTGGAGTAAACAGTTGAATAAAAAAGGCAACAAATCCAAACGGACATGTTTATTGTTAAGTATTCATATTACAGGCTAAATGCTTAGTTTAGGGTCAAGATGGCGCTGTGTGAATGTCAGTGGTAATTATTTTTTTTAATCTGGACACTGGCGAGCCGAACGAAGGCCGGATGACCTGTATAAAGATATTTTTCTTCGGGTATCAGTCTTACACTTATGAGTAAATATTATATCTATAACACTCTCTATTCACACAATGTATTTATTGATCTGTGGTAAATAATGCTAGCTAGTAAAGAAATGTATGCATGTTGTTTGTAAGCAAATATTGTTCTACATTGATTTTATACTCAAAAACAATTAAAGGTAACATTATGTGGCTGAAATGATGATGATGACGACGAGAATGAAGTGTAGAAATTAGAGCACATTTTTACAATATTTTTTTGTTTCAGGCATATAATGTCCAACAGTGGATATTATGTAGCTGTAATGATGATGATGAGAATAAAGTGTGGTAGAGCCCTGCTTTCGGCACGGAGGTTTAGTCTACATGTAATTTAATATTTTTCTAACTTTAACTTCCCTAAACAGCTAACATCATATTTCAAAATTGTTGACCAATAATGAGGTTATGACAAATATATTCTTTTAAGAAAAATATTAATAATTTGTATTGGAATAATTATCAATGAATTTACGGAGATATCATTTATTGTGATAACAGAGGACGACAGTGACATAAACGCTGAATACATTGACTGTTTAAGTGGCACAATTTCAAAATACAAAGAAAGTGTTGCATTCTACATAGCTGAGTTTGTATCCAGAAAAATAGCTCTAGGAGTTAGGGAGAATTTAAGAAAGTAAACTTATCATTAAGAAACTTGGTGTACAGAAAAACCACACAAAAGTAAAACGACTAAGTTAAAATAGTATTTTAAAATAATAGGTCTGGGAAAATACTTTTCCGCATATACTTAGTATGTATGAACTTGTATAAAATCTCTTTGGCAATGCTATTTTGTACCTTCCTGGTGGTGACTGGTAAAAGGGCAAAATTAAAAAACAAGCAGCCTTGTTACCACACAACAGGATTATTCTTACAAAGTACACACCTATGTGGCAACAACAAACAATATCACTTCAAAACAAAATAGGGTCAAAATAAGTATTGTTTGTCAATAAATTTAAAATAGGAAGTAAACTAAAGTCAACAGAGTCCACAGACTTGCTTCTAAAAAAAAAAAACTGTCAATAATTATAACAAAGAAAGGCCACAGACTCTGTAAAAAAATGAACGAAAAAATTGCGTGGTATCGGAGCTCAGTGACGCGTCAAACGTCGCGTGACGCGTGCGCGGAGTCGCCGGGTGGCCACGCCCCGCGCGCCGCCCACACTGATCTAGATCTGGATCTGCGCACCTTTCAGTTACGAATCGTTAATGAATTCAGCATAAGATATCATTGTATTGTGCAAATGTTAGCTCCGGTATGTGTTACCTTTATCACTTTGGGACACTAAAAGGAAAATGTACATTTTGACAAATTGAGTGCTGTGACAACAGATCACCTATAGTTTTAATATATAGGAAATGGGCGACTAAGTGGGAATAATTTAAAATGCGATTTTCCGGGTTGTCTGGAAGCAGGGTGTGCACTGCTTAAACGCATATATGAGTGGACACCACTGCTCGCAGACGTGACAACATATTTTAAATAAGGACATACTAAAATGTATTGAGATCAAAGAATAATTGCTGACTTAGTATTTTTATAACAAATCACAAATACTCATAAATCATGTTATAATTATTCACAAATATTATCGTGGACATTATTTTTCTTGACTTAGAATTAGGTTACAATTAAATAAATGTAGAGTCTCAATTTCAAATGTCAATCAATCTCAGAGACATGATGTTTCAGATAAAATTTAGATAATAAGCGTATCAATTAATACTAGCTGTAAAAAGTATCCCACCAAAAATTCTGTAAAAAATCTAGCCAAGTCTCGATAGAGCTGCTTGATTATCTCTAAAAAGTAATGAAATCAAGACAAAGACGTGCCAAGTCTAAGGTTCCTTACTGCAATTAATTAATTATTATGGTTAATGTTGTGTGACTTGGCCGTTGAACTAACAGATAATATGAGTATAATTCCTCATTGTATTCCATATGCAAAAAGATTAAATAATTATTTAGACAAATTTAAAAACTTGTAGAATATTTTCTTTAAGCCACTTACTTCAAATGTAAGAGGATGATTAAGTAGGTAATATTTGTGTCATAAATAATATCAATAAAAATGTATAAAGATAAGCTTGTCAGGTTTTTTAAACAGTAAATAGTCTCTACATCATACACTCACAAATCCAAACTGGAGTGTAAAATCTAGCATGGAATAATAAGGACAATATTTCTTATTAGATATCTAACAGCGCCCTTTGAATGCAGTTGGATTTAAAATCTGCAGTTTTTGTGTTATTTTTTTTGCGTTTGTGTTGATTTTATATGAATTAATATATATTTATTTTGTCTGTTTAAATAAATATTTATTAAGACTTCGAAATACATTGATGAAATATTTGTCCAGTTTTTTGGTTGACATACATTATATCTAGTTATTATACTGTCACTAATTTCAACCAGCCTATTATGTCTCATTGGCAGGCCTTCCCCCAGCACATGGGTCTGAGGAGATTGGGCTGTAACCCACCAAGCACCCTAACTAAGATAGAAGCTTAGAACAAAGACTTAATGTTGTCAAAATAAATAAATTACATATGCCTACAATAAATTCCTATATGGACTTTATTGTATGCAAATAAATTAACTTAACCTACCTACTAAAATATTATATAAGATTTAAGTACTAACCTAAAAGGTTTACATAATTCCTACTGCTTAAGTTTTTATACCTCAATGTAAGTGAACTGTTGTTCTTATGAAAATAAAGTTCTTTAAACCAAACAATGAGGTACTTAAGTTTACATTTTTGGTCACTCATCCGATTTGTCCATTTGGATAGTTTATGATTGTTAATAAAACGCAGCCAGTTACGTCAACAAATCCTCTAGATAGGTACATAATTACTCATAATACAAACATAAAAAGCTCAAGTAAGTCGTCTATATAGATACTGTAGCGTCTATCAACCGCGCAGAAATATGGAGGTACGGGGAAAGTTGATACAAAGTAGGATTTTCAGGTACGGTTCGAAAAACAAGCATGGAATATATCCCTTTATACTTTTTTAAATTAAAATTTGAGACATATAAAAAATCATGTTATAATGCCAAGAATTCTGTTTATATTAATTATGATGTCAAAATTGTGGCTTAACACCTCGTATGAATTGTTTAACAAGAAATTACTATGCTATGTGTCACTTCACGTTGAACTAAGTATAACTTAGTATACTTTATAAGTAAGTATTATGGATTATTTTGCAGTGACAAACTTTGTCTAAAATGGTGCTCAATTTAAGACCAAGAATTACCACACACCAAGTACCTTGTAAATTTTATTTTTTATTATTGCTTTGTAATTTTGTATGGATTTGTGACCATTATATTAAGATACAAAAATAGGTACGAAACATTACTCAATACAAAAATACATTCATAAAGAACACATTAATTGAAACACTAATAAAATGATCACGCATATCTCAGTATTCATTCATAAAATATCAAACATTATTTTTGTTTTGACTCATAAACTACTAACTCCTATTTTTACTCACCATTTCCCATAAGTATCTAAATACTGAATAAAATATTTTATATAACCTAGTAACATAACAGCGTCACCTGTGCCCGAAAAAGCTGCGCATCGTAAAAAGCTCGTAAAGTTTTCTTACCGACCGTACTCCGCTGAAAGATTCCCCCCGCGGGGTGGGGGCCGCGGTCGAGGTGGCGGGGCCTTCGCTCCCTGCCCCCGGGCCAATGGGCCAATGGCGGAGCGCCGCGCCCTGGCCCGACCCGAGCCATGAGCTCAGTCGCAAGTCAGACGCGACCCTGACACAAGCGCGACGCGCGATCTCCCCGCGGTCACCCAAACCGGCACCATCACGCACGGCGCGCTAGTATACGGCGGGGTCGGCGGCCCGGGGCTTTGCCCTCCGAGGGGTCCCGACCTCCCGCCGCTCGAGCTCGGCTTCCGAGCCAGCTGGCGTGAGGACGAACTCCTGCCGTCCACGGCCAGCCAGGCTGCGTCCACGCAGAGCGGCTCCTCCGCCACGGATAAGGCCAGAATGTGGAGTGTGTCGTCTGCGGGGACAAGTCTCCGGGAAACACTACGGCCAGTTCACATGCGAGGGTACGTACGTGCAGTGACAGTGATGTGCAGTGTGCGCTGATCGTTTGCACTTTGTGCCAAAGTTCGTTGATAGGGATTACGGCCTTTAATTTTGTGAATGTCGGAAATATCGTAGGTAACAGGAAAAGTTTGTTTTCGCGGATTACGAACCTAAACTTAAAAAGTGTAATTTTATCGCGATTAAATATAAACTTATAATGTGAAAAATGTCATAAAATCGTAGTATTAAAATAAGATACCGCAAATAGTTTTATGTTTTCGTAAAATATTGATAAAATTCTTAAAAAACAAAAATTGTTATCACAAAATTATGCCAAGCATGAATTCGTCGACATTACAGGTCAAAGTTCACGCGTTGAAGTTTTTTACACCAAATCGTACGTTGGACATCTAATCTTAATTTTTTTTAAAAAACTTTTGCAATCTTAATCTTTAACAATTTCTCTAACAATTTTACACAGAAATAATAAGTTGTAAATCGAAAACAAGATATTAAATCCCTCGACTCAACCTCACAAGTTAATCACACGGCCGGTTATTAATGTTAGGAACTCAAAGACAACATACTTTTCCCGTTTTCTATAACTTAACTAAATAATTATAATGCCACAAACATAAATCTAATTTAATGGCTTCTTCATTATAACTATGAAAGATAACTTTTAAATGGGCGGAGACAACAAACAAAAGTGAAAACTAATCATGACCAGTCAAACATAACTAAGAATTAGTGATAACTTTCAAAATATTTAATTTTAATACATTAATCAGAATATAAGGTAAAAAAATATTGCGTAATTATTAAAAAATAGTTAACTATAAAAATTAAGTCAAGTAATGACGTTTTAGAAAAGTTATACCCAAACACGAAAACAAATAAAATAACTGAAATTGTTGTTCTAATTGACATGGAAGGTGACTTAATTGCTTTAATTTATTTAAATTTTAACAAGTCCCATCAAACTGAAATAATATAAGGCAATTTATCATTCCCCTCTGTAACCTCAAAAGTCTCAATTAACACAGACTACGCCATTTCTAATCAGAATGCAATAAGACAAAGTTTTCATAAACAGTCTGCCTGTAAAGATAAGGGGAGACTCACTTTTATGCAAATTGGCGTATCGTTAGAATTGGTATTTTTATTATTTTATTCGGAATATTAACTAATACAGTTTGTTGAGTTACAATTTGAAGTACAAGTTATGTCTAAGCTATTGATAGGTATTCGCAAATTATTTCTAAATGGTACATACGTCAAGATAACTATGACAAGCCAGTGAGAAAATCTAAAAATAAAATGAAGATTTAAAAACTACATTCCAAAAAATTTTAATGCAAATGTCTTAGCCACATTCGCAGGTTTAAATTGGAACATATCAAATGTATATTCAGTTAAGCTATTTTGTACTTGAGGTCTCAAAGTTTTCATATCAGCTTAAAATAGTCGTAAAAATGTTACAAAAATTATATTCAAAGAAATATCTGACTGATTTTGAGGCATTTATAAATGAGATAACGAATTAATATAATAAGGTTAATAAAAATGTAGAGGTAGTATAAGTACAGACAATTGAAAAGTCCTGACTTGTCGATGGATTCAATATAAGGAAGACCAAGATTTTAAAGAACTTTAGAAACGGTTGCTTTTATAGAATGAACCGTATTTGATTTTTTACTTAATAGTATGTTATATTTTACAACTTACGGCCATTATGTTTAAAAATGAATTGGAATTAAACCCATTTTTTAAATACCAAATAATATTGAAATTATTTGAACCTAAATATCTAGTTAGGTTATAATGTTATAACAAAAAGGAAAATGAATAGTGCTAAAAACTTGAAATTTTAAATACATAATACGACGTTAACCGGTAATCTTGTAAAGTAGTGACATCTTTTAAAATGAAAACAAAAGAATTTCTCCCGGTAAAAGAGTAATTAAGCGTTTCATGTCAGCAAATAATTACAGCAGATACAAGATGAAGATAGCTTTAACGCAAAAGTATAAGTGAAGTCTTGTGAGCCGGAGGGTCTGCCGTAATCTCTCTTTAATTAGTAAAATCACTATATCTGTTAATGATTTCATATAAATACAATGTGTGTTTGAATTCGTTCAAAAGTGAATACATACGGCTGTTAAATATTAAGGACTTTAAAAATAAAACTCTTATGGGATTGACGAGTTACCACCTACGCTAATTAAGAAATGCTCTGATGAATTATCGGCTCCGTTCACTATGCTTATAAATCAATCATTCGAAGAAGTGTATTCCCCGATTTGTTAAAAAATCAATTGTTAAACCGGTTTATAAAAATGGTGAAAAAAAAAACCCCAGTAATTTTAGACCTATAGCACTCTTACCAACACAGCAAAAGTATTCGAAAAGGTAATGTGTTTACGATTGTACTCGTTTTGTGAAAAATTTAAAATTTTCAATGAAAGTCAGAACGGCTTTAGAAAAAATCGTTCAACAACCTTAGCTGTTTATTGTTACATTCAAGACATATTAAATATTTTAAATAATAAAAAATACGCCATTGGACTTCTACTCGATATGACAAAGGCTTATGATAAAGTTCAGTTTAAAATATTAGATAAACTTTACGGAGTCGGTATTCGTGGGTTAGCCATGGGTGGTTCAAATCATACCTAGAAAACCGGCAACAATATGTAGAAATAGACCATTTCGATGAAAATACTAAAACAATTAGCACTGTCAGATCAGAACCGCTATGTGCCAGTCCATTCCTCAGGGAACTGTCCTTGGCTGGGTACTATTTTTGATTTATATAAATGACCTTCCTAAAATAATTAATGAAAAATGCGTATTATTCGCCGATGACATCTCCCTATTAATAAATTGTAATAATAATGATAATCTTAATGAACACTTTTTGACATTTTTAATAATATTGAAAATTGGATGAATGATCACAACCAGAAATAAATTATAAAAAAACAAAATTAATGCAGTTTCGGCCATACCAAAAACCTCAATTGGAAATAAATTTTTGCTATAAAAACCACAATTTTGAATGCGTTAGCAGTTTCAATCTATTAGGCTTAAACATAGATAATCATATAAATTGAAAGTCACACATACAAAAGTTGAAAACAAAGTTAAGTTCATTTATTTACGGTCTACGAGAGCTTAAAAAACAACTGACAAAAAAACCGCATTATCGGCTTATGCTTACGGATGGATCCAATACGGAATTATACTCTGGGGAAATAGCACGGACGTAAATGACATTTTTGTTCTACAAAAAAATGCGTACGAGTAATTGCCAATATTAAAGAAGGTGAGAGTTGTAAACCGCATTTTATAAATAACAATTTACTCACACTATCTAGCGTTTACATCCTGGAAATATGTAAATTTGTAAGGAAACACCCCCAATTTACCCAAAAACAAAGCGATCAACACGATCGCCGCTATCCATCCAGATACAAGCACAAACTCGTGATGCCACGATCAAAGTTACACATGCACAGCCAGGGCCCCAATTCTATGTGTGTAAGAATTTACAACAAATTGCCAGATACAATTAAAGACGAGGAAAACTATTCTAAATTTATAAACAAATTGAAAGTAATGTTAATAGAAAAATGTTATTACACAATAAATGAATTTCTGGAAACAAAAATATTAATAATTAATAATCAAAAAAGGGAATTATATTAAAGATCACTAATTATTTTCAATCCGATCAGTACAAGTAATATTTTATAACCTGAATTTAAATGATTGTTTATAATAGATTTATAATGTATTTAAATGATTACTCATAAAGGTATAATCAATAAAAATATACTATTTTTTATGCACTTGGAAATTACTACTAATTAAATACAATTACTCTTAAATATATTCGTGAATTTATTTTGTTTTGTTATTGATCTTGCATGTACAACATATTTTGTAAATGTTTTTAAAAGTAAAATGTATTGTTGTTGTGCCCTTCAGGGTCCACATGTGAACTGTTATTACAAATGTACACCTTTTAACTTCATGTGGTATGCAATAAAGAATTGTGAATTGTGAATTGTGAATGATACGGCTGAACAGTTTAGGATGCTTGTTATAATATTTTTTATTTGTTTAAGGACCAACCAAAATTCAAATGGTTTAAAAGATTATGTGCCTGTCTGGCAAAGACTCATTCTAAAATTAAAAACGAATTACTAACATGCATGTACTGATTACATATTCTAAGATAATTACGAAAAATAATGGTCAAGCAAAGCCAATAGATTTTAACGTATGCACGGGATTATACATTCCAAAAAATGAATGACAGCAAGAAATTACTTATATTTTAAAATGCTCCCTATATCTAAAAATTTGGTTCTCCTTATGTCATGCATCCGAACCTTAACCCTGCAGTGGGACAGTATTTAAGCTAATATATTGACAAACAGTTATGGAGCTTAATAAAACCAAAATGAATTGATTTCATAAGATTCTTGACGATCATACTAATGCTGTTAAGACTTCGTATAAAAAGTCAGGACCCAATAAAGACATTCGTATGCTCATAGATATAGAAAATGATGACTAAATCCTGTGATATTTTTTTCAAATACAATGTACTCGTACGTATCCTATAATAAGGTCGATCTCCGGCAGTACAAACATTTGTGTGCATGAACATGTCTGTTTGTATTGGTCTGGGTGTTTTATACGTATAATATGTGTGTATTAACAAAAAAGTATATAAGTATGTTTATCCGTCGTTTAGTATCCATATTACAGTCTAATTCTTAATTTGGGGCTAGATGACGCTGTGTGAATGTAAGTGGACATTTATTACCAGTACCTGCGCATAATGGAACGCTGTTTAGCAGCAATGTTCCCTGATAGAAGTGACTTGTCCTTCTTTAAATAAGAGTTTTTGAACTAACAAGTTGGAAGTCAAGCCGCGAATTGGCTGTACAAATGATATATAATGTCCGTAAACCGCAGTTATAAAAAAAATATCTAAAAATCAAAATGGCGTGGAAGTAGTATTGACTTGACAGTGACATTTCCCGCGCTTTAACCGGTGTCATCAGTGACATAATAGGTCCAGTGCATCGGTCCCAAAGACCTCAGCCTTGACCCGGCAAGTTCAGACGGGTTAAGATCTAACCCGCGTTGAACTTACATGCCTTCCAGAACTGCGCTAATAAATAGTTTGTTTTCTTTTTAATCTTTCGCACAAATAAAATATACGAGATTGCCAGCAATTTTAGTAGGCGAAACGGGATTGGGAACTTTTTGAACGTGAGTAGCGGGGAAAAGACTTGCTTTGAAAAAGAAATTTTAGTGATCATAATTAGTATTATGATCTATGATGATCTGTATTTAGTACAGATAAAATAAATATACTGTTTCTAGAATCTAGATATATTAATGTTATATTAACAAGGTCCCTTAATATTAATTGAAATAGAGTATTTTTTTATATTATTCCATAGATACAAATAGGTCAGTGAAAACTTCTATGACGTTTGTAAAATGGCGCTCATTCGATTCTTGCGTCATTGAACTGAAGTTTTATGTCTCTTACCGATTGTCTTGGAACGTGTCTGAATTAAAATTGTTAATATCGTGTCTATTGCTGTTGCAAAAGTGAGTCTTGTACTCAATGCTGTGACGTGAACATGGAAACAATTAGTTTTAATTAAACATCTAAACGAACGAAAAGCAGAATGGAATATCGACTTTAATAGGTTACAATTAGAATTAAAATTTGTGAATATCGTAAGTCATGTTGATGCTTTGTCTGTGTTGCTAGCATTATCAAAGGTACAATAGTTGTAATTTTTTCATTATTTATTCAAACATTCATATATCATATATTCCCGATTTTTCGGCATCAATTCATTGCTACTAAAATAACTTGTATAGGTCATTCCTTTTTCTTTCTTTTTTGCTATACAAAAAAGAAAAAGAATCGACAAAATCTTATTACAAAATACGTTTTTTAAACTATTTTAAAGCAAATAAATAATTTTAACTACATTTTTATTTAACACTATTTAAAACTTAAAATTTCTCATGATTGAAGTATCTATGTTCGAATCGGGAACACTTGATAAAATAGTGCAAAACAATCTTCGTTCCTTGAGTTCTTGTTTGCAAATATTGGTACCTGCATACATCTGCAGATATATGATTATGAAACAATTTCGAAAATACTTAACCTTCTCTTCTTTGGCTTTCGGTTAAAATATAGGTATAGAAGTTTAAAGAACTATTGTCACATTAAAACATTATTAGAAACTTTACAACAAATTAATCTTTACTTATACAACGGTTTTCCCTGAGAATACACGTTTGTTTTAATTGCAAATGACATGTCATTAGATTAAGAGTTTTTATCTGCACGATGAAATCTCACACATGTACTACGTGTATCTTGGTAAAAAAAACTATTCTAAAATTTGTTCAAACATTCAACCTTGGTTTATAATGACATGGCAGGTCAATAGAAACTATATTGAATTTAGCATAGACCCAGGGATTAATAGGCATTCCTAAGTGAATATAAGTATGATATTTTCATTTCTCTCGAGTAAGTACAGCCCATTGCTGGATTAGGCTTCCCACGACCAATTAGTATAAAGATTTTTTTATTACACTTAACAAATAACCCAGATCTATACATGTTCATGCACATGTCATATTATAGGGATCATGATCCTCAGCTCATTATACGTCCCCAACGAGGGGTACGAGCCTAAACGTACAGGGTGTACAGGCCGTATCGTCCACGCGGGCCCAGTGCGGATTGTCCGACTTCACGTTCAACCTTTGAATCTCCTCGCAGGCGTGCGTAGGTTTCCTCACGATGTTTTCCTTCACTGTGATTTCGAAAATTCGAAACACATTGTAACGTGCCTGAATTTGAACCTGCGCTCAAATCGAAGGCCACAGTCACACCAATGAGCCACCGACGTTCAACACCGACAAACACTAAATTCCCGCAAATGTGAATTATTCGTAATCTCATCCGTTCGGTAAATCTAAGAGCATCCTGTTCGTGAAGTCGAAAGAAACGGATTTTTTTGCGCCGGCGCCGACGCGGCGCGTCTCTATCGCGCAGTGCGCTTTTAATTGGGGAAGTATTAATTATTTTTTCACTATTAACATCCTTTTATTGTGGAATGGTAAATGATCAAGTTTACTTTGAAGTCGACCATGATTTTGATAACATTTGTGTTGGTATCGTTATTATAATAATACCACTGACATTCACACTGCCCATCTTACTCTGATTTAAGCTGAGTTTGTATTATGGTAGTACTAAAGTAGTAAGTAGTAATTAATTTTGAATTGACATTATTCATATTCTTTAGAGCGTTGGTGGCTCAATGGTGTGGACCTGTGGCCTTCAGATTGGGAGGGCGCAGGTTCATATCTCGGCACGTAGGTACCAATGTTTTCGAATTTTCGAAGTTAATTAAAATTAATTATGTACGTTATCCGATGCTCTTACGCTACGGGAAACATCGTGAGTGAAAAACGCCTGAAGCACGCCTGAAAAATTCGAAGGTTGTGCGTGAAGTCGGCCAATCCGCACTAGGCCCGCGTGGACGATTACAGCCTATACATCCGGGTACGGGGGTAGGCTCCTGTCCCTTCGTGAGGACGTTCAATGAGTTGATGATAACGATGATATGGTTTAACCCATTGACCGCCGGAAATCCAGACAGAATAGAATTCAATTGTGTCTGGCGTTTTTGGCGTCATTGGCGGTCAAAGGGTTTTAATTTTAGTTAAGTACAAGTTTTTTTTAATATTAAGTATCTACTAAATATGAATATCATAATAACGAGAATTCTAGAAAAAACTGACGAATCGATGAGGATCATATCCAAAACTCTTGAGAGTGTCACAAACATAACGACAAATATGAACTTAATCATTTATTTGATATGCCAGCCAATACAAACTCGAGTCAAAACTTACTTATGTAAAGCCGATACCGATTACTATAAGACGTAAGACTATATCGATAAAGCGCATTAGTGCTTCGACCATAAAGTGTTATTTTGATGTCGACAAATCCACTTTATTAACATCTGGACCTCCCGCTGATTGTAATGCAACCATGTCTAAATAAAACTGGACTTAACGCCATGGTGCATCGTACTAAAACCTTTATGGCGTTTACTGCGACAAAGTTCTCCAGAGAAGCGCTCCTTTTGACTTAAATGCTCGCGTCCGTGAGCGACAATAGTGATTGCAGTTGACACCTGTCTTTAGTGTTGGGACGATATCGATAACCAAAATAACAACTAAAGATTGATAAATAAATAAAAAAATGGAATTTTATTCAAAGGGCTGGATATTAATTTATTTAGGTAGATAAAATTACTAGGTATGAAAGACCTAACATGTCTTATCTCGGTTGTCGGGCGCAGTGCGGAATCGATGGAGAATAATAACTGTGTATTAATTGTTGCTCTTCTTCAGTGCCGCTCTGTCATGGACAGGCGTATCACTTACCATCAGGTGAGCGTCCTGACCGTGCTGTAGGTATACTTTTATTATTAAAAACAACGTAGTGTCAAATATCTTCCCGTGCAAAACGAGTCGTACCTATTCATTTCTGTGTTTCGGAAATTGCAAAACATTCGTAGATATTGTAGCTACTGATTAAACCATTATATTAGTGAAATCTAGGCTAGCAGAGCAAAACAACTATCAAGCTAGTTTAATTGTCCAAATAACTGCAATAATTATGTTGTAATAATAATTATGTCCATATTATTGTCAACATACCATGAAATTATATGCCACGATTGCTTATTGCTAAACATAGACAATAAAGTTCACTATATCTGGAAGACCATATAGATACAACCACATAACGACGCTGTATAATTAAACCTCGTAAGTGTATAGGAAGTAAACCCCATTTTTGTTCACAATTTAAAATATATTACTAAACAAAACTATAGTTTAAGGTAATAAACTTAAGTTTTATTTTTAAATTTGGGCTGAGAGCTTGCGCGCTACTTGGCCGGTGAAGCTGTGAAGACCTTATGCAGCCAATAGCGAAGAGATAAAAAATGTAAACCCTGGCATCTCATCTCAATAGTTACGGCGATCAAGTCGATACATTAATGGGTACACGTCACAGCCCTACCGCTACAACCGGTCAGTTTATGGTATGTTTTGTCTCGCGATACCGTGGCAGTTAACCCTATCTTTACGAGCGCCTCTAAACATAAGTGTCTTTCCGAACTTATTTATTTTTATCTCATTCCACTTTTTAAATTGAATTCACGTTCGGCGCGTGTGTGGCTCTCTTTCCGAACACTTAAACTGTCAATAAAAAGCACCAACAGTATCGCAATGGTTTTTAATGAGAATCTGACACCAAATTTAATATATTATTTATGTGAATTAAATAAGTACGCGCCACGCTAATAAGGTAAACACATGAAAGTGTGACGTTTACGGCCATCTTGGATGTTTAAGGGCCGCCATGTTGCGCGTGGGTAACGTATTTGTCACGTCATAAATCGAAAATTTACGCTTTTCCATAGATAAAAAAAAACTAAGCGCCCGTCACATGTTTTATGAACTATAAATAACGTTAAATAATGTGTATAGTTTTATTGTTGCACTTTACAGGTGTGTGATTGGAAGTTTTATAAGCAATTGATGCGTCATTAGGGAAATTGACTCTGTGATCGAAAAGGCGTTGACATTTGTTCATCGATATTTAATATGTTAATTTAGTGCGCTCTAGACCCTTTTGATTTGTTTTCGTTTTTGTTCGACAGCATTAATATATTCTTAAAGTAACAGGAAATTTAATGATCTCAAACTGTTAATATGGTATGCTTACTTAGATTTAAAAGTTGGACATACCTACAGCTAGATTGTAGGTATAATGTTATCACGGTTACTTTGCTTGTTTGTCAAAAAACATTTTAATAATAATAATAAATTGTGTTTATTGTTGTCCACAAAAATATAAATATATTTTAAATAACGGTATGCAGTTATAGCTCTGTCTCATGTTCTCATTAGATTCCTGAGACGAGTATTCCTGAGATCAGATTTGAAATATACTTAAGTACGTATTAAACAAAATGTGAGAGTATGAAATACGTCTAGATGTCCTTATTAAAACTTTAATTTAGGAATAAGCGAATACAAAGATTTTGTAACTTTATGCTATAAAGAACAGCATTTTCAAAAGCTGACAAACATAACATATTTTATAAAAATAATTAAAAACCGAAAGCAGTATTAAAACAATTTCTTAAAACATTTAAACATCATGAAGTTTTGATATAAAAAAGGGATACAAGTTTAATACCTGTAAGTTTTGCTAACTGTAGGTACTATGTCCATTATATTGTTTTATAAAAAACCTAGCTTTAAAGAGTTTTGGGTGTCAAATATAAAAAATATCAAAGTTAAATTATTTCTCGACTACGCCATACTGATGATATTGATACTTAAGTAGATATGTATAAAGAACAGGACCTAGGTCGTTAAGGATCCATACCCCTCATTAAAGCGGGTAATTTGTCATTAGAGTTGTTCTTTTGTGCGCTGTCTTAATGAAATGATTAAGGGGAAGTTCCAGGCGTATGCATTCTATATGCAAGCGGTTAAAGCGGCTTGACTGAATATTAATAAAAAAATTACCATTTGTTAATATTTTTTATATTAATATATTTGTTAAATATTTTTCTGTATAATAATAACTTTTTATAAATAAAATAAATAAATAAATATCCACTGACATTCACACAGCGCCATCTAGCCCCAAGTTAAGCGTGAAGCCTATATTATGGGTATTAAACAAAAGATAAACATACTTATATACATTTTTTTGGTAAATACATACATATTATACATTGAAAACACCCAGACCATTGCAAACAGACATGTTCATGCACACAAATGTTTGTACTGCCCGGGGATCGAACCCGGAACCCTTGGTGTTGCAGCCGACGTATCAACCGCCACACTAAATGGGTCGTCAAACTACTTTTTGTAAATAGTGACTATTGAGTTTCTTGCTGTAACCTTATCAGTAGTATACTAAAGACCTAATTAGTGAGAGCTTATGATCACAGACATCCGAATATACAATTAGACTGGACAAGCCGCCAAGTTTATAGGCAGTCCAAGTGTCGCAATTTCTTTTTGGTTCTTACCTGTGAAAAGTTATTCTATTACTTGGTAAATTTACTGATTCATTACGATAATGGCATGTTACATTGCACAGGATGGCATTTTGGAAAAAAAACGGTAATTTCTTGTAATATTCGTGCGTCTTGACTCGTCTCACAGAGCGTAAACTGGCAGCCAGTGTATGCTCGTTGAGCTTACATTTGTCGCACTTTAAACGCGACTCGCCCTATCTCTTGTATTGGGAAATCTGTGCTTATGATATTCATAGCTATTATTGTTCAATCAGAATTTTTTCCAACTTAAGCTTTAGTTACAATTAGAAAACGTATTACCGGAATTAAATTGTGTCTGTGGTCGTTTTCGAAGAAAGAAAGAAGTAAGAAAAACAATTTATTCTCCTTTGACAAAAATAGAGTTAATTACACTAGGAATATTAGACAATATAATAGAAGTATACCTTTAAAAAATAATAAAAACATTAAAAGGTCGAAAGGTTCCGCCTCAGCTTAAGTCATTGCGATGCTTTATAAAAGCGTCTCAATCGATGATAAAGATACCTAGATACGCCAAAAAACCTTACCTCAAATATTCCGTGCCTCAAAAACGAACTGCCGAGGAGAGTACAGTTTGTACTCTTTTGTTTAGGTAAATGTACGCTCATTCGAAATATGTGTATGTGTGCTGTCACTGCATTCAGAACACTTTTTTCGATTGTTTTGTAAGCATATCACGAACCTATACTTTTTTACGTCATTGGTCGCAATGGTTTAAATTCCTGATCACAGTATTAGTACTTAATGCTTTTACTAAAACTATGATCAGAATTAAAAGGTGTGACAGGAAAATCACATTACTAGAAACTGTAACTTTGTGAAGTTACTATAGTATTTAAATCTGATTTATTTATTTTCCTTGATGTCAAAATTAGTTTACTGTACCAAGTCCCTTTTAAAATAATGTTTTAAACAACAATTAACATTACACAGTCTGTAAATTGGTGCGATTGGTATATACCATGTATGAATTACCTACTGTTACCTTCGACACAAGAATCTTGATTTCATTCATGTTTGAATATGCGTAAAAACCATAAGTACTTATAATGATCTATCTGTAAGTATACACTGTATTTGTAAAAAAAAACAAGGAAAACTGCAAATCAAATAAACCTAAATTAAAATATAGATTTGCAAAAGACACATATAGACTAACATCCAACTGTAAATATTATGTAATACATTGGGAAGTTTTTAAGTTCCTGCATTAAAGCTATCAATTATATTTAAAACAAAAATACATAAACGCGAGTACGTAATTTCTCGGAGAATTTGTTCCGTGATAGCTAATAACACGCTAATGATTTTTCAGTTCTCACCTTTGTGATTAATGATCATCAGCAACGATGCAGCTTAATTGATCCTCATCTAATTCAATTTTGAAATTGGACTGTCTTAAGATTGGTTCGATAATTACAATGGTATTAAATTTCTTGTTAATTACACGGGACATAATATTGTATCCACAGACATCCGAATATACAATTAGACTGGACAAGCCGCCAAGTTTATAGGCAGTCCCAGTGTCGCAATTTCTTTTTGGTTCTTACCTTGAAAAGTTAATATTTCTTGGTAAATTTACTGATTCATTGCGATGATGGCATGTTACAATTGCACAGGATGGCATTTTGGGCAAAAACGGTAAATTCTTCTAATAATCGTGCGTCTTGACTCGTCTCACAGAGCGTAAACTGGCAGCCAGTGTATGCTCGTTGAGCTTACATTTGTCGCACTTAAAAACGCGGCTTGCCCCATCTCCTTTATTGGGAAATCTATGATTGTATCTAAAATTAGTTTAAGGATGGTACCAAAAATACCTAAGCAAAAGCTTCTAACGATATAGGCTACAGAATAGTTAGTATATTATGAATTTAATGTCGCGGTTGTAAACTGGCAAACAAAGCACCTGTTTAAAATATTTAAACCTCTTTCGACTTTTATTATAATATTCACCTTGATGGATCTATTAAATAAAACGTATATCCTCAGATATTAAATAGCGAAATAACGCTAAACACAACTTGTTGTATGCAGGGCTTACTAATTACCAATCCGCAACCAATATTGGGGTATCTGGTGCAAAATGGGTGAGGTCAAATCCAGGACTGCAATAGGTTGGAGAAAGAAAACACAGAGAGAAGGGTCCAGTCGTAGATGCACTGGCTTAAGCTGAGTGAGTCCGTTTTACCCTGACGTCTTAAGACATCACATCACTTCATATAAACCAGATTCAACTGCAGTTATACTTTCTTAATTTATTTGAATTACGTACAAGTGATACGAAGTTTCGCTGTAATATTTATAAAAAAAACTTTTTATTATTAATTTTAATTACCCATTATCATTATACGCTTAAGTAAGGTACTTAAATTAAAAGCTGTGCCGATATCTTATCAAGCCTAGGTTTTATCTATCCATAAAATAGATCCATCAATTTGTCTAATGGCCTAGAATGGCAACTAAGTACAAATTATAGTTACAAAATAACTAAAGTCGAAGCGAGGTCGTTGGGCCAATAAAGAATGCCTTAACAAAATTATATGATATGATCCTATTATTTATATTACGCAGTCTAAGTTTATTATCAATACCAATGCTATGATCATTGGTATTTTTATAAATTAAAGTTTTACCGATTTATACGAAAGTAAAGACTTTAATAGTGGTCGTTGCCTTAATATGACTTCAGGTACACCGTTACGATCGTCTCCTTGAACAGTGCAATCAATAACTTCATATACAAAGATGTTATACAAAAAAAAAACAATATTCGGAAATGCTGTTACTTTCAGACCCACGCCTGCCTTTATATGAACTGGATCTTAATTGAGCTCTCAAAACTTAAGAATTTCAAAGTCAAAATTGACCTCTCCAACTTATATAATCTTTGTACTCGTATGCATCTAGGAAAGCGTACTAGGCGCATCGTTTCTGATGCATTGTGACATTATTACGTCATCTATCAAAGAACCAGCAAGCTTTATGACGGTGATAACTGTAGACCATAAAGGTGACACTATTATTGCTGCAAAAACCCTCATAAGTTGTATATCACATTGTGTTAAAGAAACACCAATTTTAAAATATGCCTCTTTTTGAAGCAGTTTTTTTAAGCACAATTAACAATACACAAATTTTAAATAAAGTTAAAGCATGTTGAAGAAAGGCTATTACACTGTACATGAATATGTTGAGGACAAAAATGTATTGACATAAACAAATAAAATATTGATAAAATTAAAAGTTTCTTGCCGGAGTCCTCTCAGTGGAATCAACTGACTAAACGGGTAATAGATTTACACTAGTTTTTAACATATTCTTCAATTGGCGTTTTATTAAAAAAAATTGAGTTGAGTTGTTGTTTTGTGTGCATTTTAGTTCACATTTTAGTCTTATTTCATTATATTTTTTTCTATACGGTTAACTCGTAGTGACTACTGCAAGCTCACTTTGATAGCGGTGAGATACGAAATTTTCTAATTTGTCAATAAGACAATAAACTACAGGCAAGAGTTAACTTAATACCTAACACGTACCATAGGGTCTAGTATCTATGCTTTCAATTACTTTACTAAAATTTTAATAATTTAAAAACCAAATTTAAGTTTTTTTTCTTTATATTTTGACTAATATATATAAAATGTATTTATTATATTTTATTATTTGTTAACCTCTGTATGTATTATGTGTATATATGTATATGTATGTGTGTATATATGTATGTATATGTACACACATACTACATACATACACATGTACTGCATACATACACATGTATGTGTATGTATGCAGTATATGTGTGCACACTGTCTACCTCTCACACTTAATTTCCTTTTTTTTTAGGCCTGTTGGAAGAAATTTCATAATGAAATAAGCAGTGCCTTTGTACAATTTTTTCCATGTACCTGTTTTTTATTGCATTACTGTGTGCATAAATAAATAAATAAATAAATCAAGTTAATTCAGGTACTAGGACAACAGAAAGAAAGAAAGAAAAATATTTATTTGGCGCAATAAAATTGGAACATATTATTCCTTAATATTAAAAATAATTATAATGCGACCAAAATGGTGGCCACTCAGCTAATGCCAAGACAGTTTTGTCAAGACGTTCTTTTGCAGTGGAACCAAAGAGAAAAAATAATAATAAGAAAATGAAATAATAATGCTACCCAACCGCACATAACAATACTAACGAAATATGTAGTAAATGTGAATCTACACCATAACTATAATACAAACACTATTAATTTAAAAAACAACAACACATAGTAAGAAAACAATCCAGTGGAAATGCATCTACGCAGTAAAATTTCTATTATGCAAGTGCAAATTAGGCGGTAATCTACATTACAACGACAGTCGCTAGTTGTACAATTTGGTTGGTTGTCCTAGGTGTCGCACGCGCCGGTGTCTGACCCACTTCACTCGTACTGAGTAATTGTTTTACGTTGCAACATTCTTGGAGAACAATTTTTTTCAGTCGGTATACCTACTTGCTTTAAAACGAATGTATGACATTCTTCCTACTGAGTTCCATCTGCTCACCACTTACCCGGTGAAGCTGGTAATCAGCTAACATCAAAATGAAAAAAAAGTATATAAGAAGATAAATATCACTCAATAGTTTGCTTATAAAGGAACAATCAATGAGAAAGGTACTTGTAGTCCTGATGTAAATAATTTTGAACGAAATAGATGTTAAAATATGAAATATTCAAACATTCCTGATATTTAAATGATTATGATTGATAATAACAATAATGTTGCAGCTAAATTAACGCTACAATGCCTTTATCTTAAATGCCTTGAAACTACAATACCACATTCAAAGAGTTAAATATTAGAAATTCCAAATGCGCTGATATGAAAATGATTTGGTGCCACAGTTGTAATGTTTGCTAAGGTGTAACGGATTATCTTAACCATTGTTGCGGGTTTCACTTCATATCCAATGTCAATGCACCCAGCTATCATCTCGCGGGAATACAATTTGCAGTCGATGTTCCCAACGATACTGATAATTGGATGCGGACGGTCCTGGTAGGAGCGGTTCTGGGACGGTTAAAAACCGCTACATGTGTGCAAAGTCCAGAGAAGTCCAAGATATTTCTGGAACTTAGGTGAATGTGCTGTATGCTCAACAAATTCTATTACGATAATTTTTTACCACATCTTTATGACCTCGTTATACGTCCTCACCGAGGGGCACGATCCTCCCCGAAAAAAGGTGTGTAGGCCTAAGTCGTCCACAAGGGCCCATTGCGGCCGACTTCACGCATAACCTTTGAATCTCTTGTAGGTGTGGTGGTGCAGGTTTCCTCACGATATTTTCCTTCGCCGTAAGAGCGTCGGATAAACGAAGTACAATTTCGAAAATTCGTTAAGACACTGGTACGGCTAAAGTCCAAACCAATGAGCCACCACCGTCATTGCGAATTACCATTCTTCAGTCTAAAACGATCATGCTATGGGGGGAAACGTACACGCCCTTATACGTGGCTTCTAATATTGTGTAAATTATACATTTTTATTATATTGTGAATACAATCTAAGAGGAATCAACATATATGTACCAATGTAGGATTATAGTATTTATAGCTTAATACTTTGACTATTCTGTCAGCCACGAGCACAAATTAGATGACCATGCACTGTTAGCTTTACAACATTTGTAAAAAATATCCTTTCTTAGTTGTATCTGGGTACACGGGAGAGCCCCTGCCAAAACGAGCTTCCAACATAATCGCAGCCTCAGTTGACATATCCAATACAAGCAGTGGAATCCCACCGGTTATAAGTTTGAACTGGCTATGTAATAGTTAACAAGTCTCAATCCAATATTTTGGGTTCAATAAGCATACAAACCGCCACATGTGCGGTCGTCCTTAGCTACACTAGCCTTATCTGCCCGCTACGTGCGCTCGGCCAGTAACGGTATCAAGAAATACCGCGACGTAGAAATATGTTCTGCCCAAAACAAACAAAGGATCATGACTACGAAATCTTCAAAACTTTTACTCAAACTAAGAATTTTCTCTTAAGAAGGGCTTTTCTAAATGTTTATTTATATGAACTGTTATTACCAATTATTATTTACCAATGAGCATCAGTTCTTAAAATAAAATAAAAACCGGATAATAATACAAATTGAAATAGTTTTTAATATATTTTTTTAAGTAAACATATCAAATGAAACCCAAGACGTGTGTGTATATAAAAACGGAAGGAATTAGTGTCGGTATTCAAACAAACGTTTAGCGTAACAAGCTAATGGCAACGATCATGCAACCAAGAAGCAGTTGTCAGACAAACTAGCTCCCATCGCATCGAGTCAAATATTTGAATATTTAAATTATAACAGCCATTATAACCCATATATTATCTCGACGATGATGATATTGTATTCAAAACACCTCCCACTGCTTCGCTTCAACCAATTCTGAATAATCAGTCCGCTATAGTACACAATAAGATTTTGGAAGCGAGAAATACCGATACGTTACCAAAATCGTATATACGCTTTTAAGCGTGACAACCTACTATAAATGATCACATTTTTACGACACTCATCGGCTTTTCTCAATAATTTACATGGATTCTAATGCCATAATTTTAATGAAAATGGAATTCTTAGATAGAACTAGGTATTTGCAAAAAAATATTTTATTGTTCGATTTTGTGCTTTAAGCTAATCAAATAAGTATCACAAAATAAACAAAAATATCAAAACCTGTTACCTAACGCAAATTGTTTCCTATTCTAATATTTATGCATAATATATCCACGAGAGTGGTTTTAACTGTCTATAGATCGTTAAGTTGGTATTTTAACTGTTTCATAGATACGAGTATGATACGATTCGATCTGATGCTTCCATACGAATCGTCAAATTATCTGTATCGAGTAGCTGTTGATATATGGGATTATGTTAATGACATTAAACGTATTAACAAGCTTAACTAACAGGTGACTACGACCAATGATAAACTGCTACGATCAACCAATAAGAGAAGAAACAAACATGGTAATCAGATAAACAAGTTAAATTAAGTCTCAATAAACATAGCTACTCGTTGAAGTACTTTTTTAAGATTAGGTGTGGTTGAGTTTGGAAATCTGTGTTTATATCTAAACACAATACAAGTTATATGTTTTCAAATTTGTAATCTCTTCAACAGGTTGCAAATCCTTTTTCAAGCGGTCCGTAAGAAGAAACCTGACTTATTCGTGCCGAGGAAATAGGAACTGCCCAATCGATCAGCACCATAGAAACCAGTGCCAGTACTGCCGGCTAAGGAAATGTCTCAAAATGGGCATGAGGAGAGAAGGTGAGTCCGCTGACATAAACTTTATATTGTAGTCACTTTAAAGACTTCATGGGACTCTATTTTGAGAAAAGAATTAAAGAAAATTTTACTAACATCGTCGAGTTTTCACTAACTTATAACAAAGAAGTCCATGCCTATATTGAGACATTTAAAACCCGTGTTATTAAAGTTTTCTTTTTGTTCACCGGTACTTTGCTCTACTCTGTAAGTACTATGTAATATAAGTTATAATATTATAGTCTCAACATTACTGAGTAAACGTGCTTGAAATCTGTCGTTACGGCTGCTTTAATTACTTCTGGAAAATTTAACGTTTCCAAGCTGTGGAAAGTTGCATAAGTTTGGGGTTGGGGTTTTATATTTAACTGCAAAACGACAATGTTACTGCCACTGCTACTATCATCATTGTGTTCTTTGGCTGTCGTTCACACCACTAATTTCGATTCAATTGTGTTCATTTTCCAAGTATTGTCATTAGTTTTGAGTTATATCAGGTACCTGATGTAATTAGTTGTTACAAAATCATATCTACTGGGCTCATCAGGTAGGTGAAGTGCGTATTAATAAGTGCCTACTGGTACAAAAAGCTCGCTTTAAAGATACATTGATTGTCACAAGTGTAATTAGTGGAACCATTAATCTTGGCGAGTCATTAGACGGACAACTGCCCAAGGGCACAACTCTAAGTAACTGTTGACGATCAATGTTAATATAAAGTTATGAGCCGTAATAGCTTATTATTATGGTAGAATTAATATAGACGGTTATTGTTGTTTGAGACAGTATAGTGATTGATGATTTTGATGATGCTTGGATTAGAAGACGACTCGTGCAATACTAGTTAGAGCAGAACATAGATGATGGTCCGATTGAAATCTGCTGTTAGTAATGAGTGTAATCCTAAAGTTTACATTATATACTTACTACAACAAGGAATCAACAAATTTGTAATCAAAAAGTGCAATTCAATGTTTGCACAAGTAACGATGTATCCAAATTTTCTTCTTAACTGCAAACAATATTTCGATTCCAATAAATAACAATATTTCCCTTGCAACATATAAGATTTTTCTTTTTAAAAATCATTTCCATTTGGTTCTTGCCACATTAGGCATTGAGCTGATTCTATAATTGTTCTAGGTCAATGCAAAACGGAGAGCTAATTGTATGGTCCTTAGCGCGTTGTAAAGAGGAATAATAGATATGCATTTCAAACTAAATATCACTTTGTTTTAAACCTTTTAACGCATAAACATGTAGAAGGTTACAATATTAACTGCAGCAACCAAGGACGCCGTTTATGTAAAGAAACCTTGAAATGTTGTCAGTACGTGTTAATTTGTAGCTTGAACAAAAGTTTTTATGTTCATCATATTTTAGATTTTGTAAATTTACTTTTAAAATCATATCGATTTCATAGTTCATAAATAGCCTGATGAGTTTCAATTCCATTTATTGCAAATCAATCATAGCTTATTTAATATTTTTTGTATTGTTGTAAATACTAGTCCAAATATAATTGGTTCATGTAAACTCCCGAAAACTTCTGGCATAATCACTGCATATATAAGTCATAAAATTTTGTCCAGATATTTCTGAAATTAACTTTTGCGAATCTTAATACTAACTGGCTGCTAGACGCCCCCAATGTTAAACAGAACGACTTCGATTATGGACATTAGACGTATGAATAATAGAAGCAGTATAATTGCAAATTCAAATTTACCTCCTCGTTTTGATGCTGTGTTTGTGTAACGAAAATATTAAATTCATTCAAAGGGGCTCACCTTATTTGTATTATAATCTGCTCTCAGCGGGTGCCTCTGATATGAACTCCAACCTCTTTGCCCTTCGCAAGGCAGCTTCCTTTATGACCGACGGAAACTCCGGTCACTGTTATCTTTATAATGAACACCTGTATCGGTGTTTTGAGTTTTGTTATCGTATGTTTTGGTCAACCTTTTTATTGTTCAATTTGTATTCAAATTGTTTAAGAAATCATGCGTAATGTAAACAGAAATGGGAAATATATATTTAAAAATTACCACAGTTGAAATTTGGACATGGGTTGCATTATTTACATGAGATATGTTGATAATAATTTTGTCTTAAACTTGTGCAAATTTCGTACAGACATATTGCAAAACTGTATGTTGAATGCTCGCAAAGTAACGTATCATTCTTTAATTGCAACATCTGCGCGAAACTAAAGCGCCCATTTTTCTCTAAGCAAGAGTTATATAGTTAAGTAGGTTAAGCCCCTTCACGATTGACGCATCACACCTTTGCAATAGCATCATTAGCATTGTCCTTTCCTTTGTTAAGCCCAGCAGATATGCAAAGGCCACCACCGGAAAGGACGCGTAACCCGCTGCTCTCAAATCAACCCTTAAGCACCCTATTACATCTCCTCGACCCTGCTCGTATTTTGCCCAACAAACGATTTGTTTGCTGTCAACAAACAATAGAAAGGTGCAAACTCCAGACTCCATACAGAGTTTTTTATCCGAGATTAACTGTTAATAGAAAAGAGAGAAATAAGCGTGCCTCTTTTGTCACTGTATAATCGTCTTAGATATCAAACTTGTACTTCTGATCGAGATAACAAACGTCGACGCGCCTTTGTCGGGTTTTTTCTCTGGTTCACTCTTCTTTCATTGTTTTGTGAATTGTCGGTAGTTTCTAAAACGCTTTAGCGGTTGAAAGGACCCATTGATCTGGTGGGCCACCACCAAATATATTTGATATGATAGAGATAGGTTTCAGATCCGCGCAAAGGTTAAGACTCGGATACGTAACATTATAAAGTATATTATAGTAGTTCATATATTACCATAGATTAATTTTTCTTATTTGTTGGTTACAATAATCTATCTTACCTTCTCTTCAATCGCTGTTTACTACTGGACATCGATCTCCCCCATTTAGATTAGATGAGAAGTACAAGACTAATTAAGAATGGAATCAATTATATTTACAATAACATCTGCATGTACCAACATTACGTTTACCACACAAAGTTACGCTCACATATATTTGATTAATTAGCTTCAAAATCCGGTATATTAATAATTGCATAAAAGTACACTAAACAAAAGCCCCTGGTTCACCCGTCGCCGAACAATGGCTTTGTCTGAGGCGCATCAATCACGACGCTTTGTTTGGGATATCTTAATAAGTTTTTGTGCTATACCGGTCATTTAGAAAGATTCCGCTATCGGTACCGATACACACCCCTCGGCGGTGAATTTTAATGTGATCAACCAAATGGGAAATTGTGGAACAGTGGCCGAAATCACGATGGCGTATATTGAGAAGTCGTACAAATATAAAAAAGATATAACTAAAATTTTGCTAAAATTCAAGAATCATTAAACTAAATTGGAATACAAAAAATCGTTTTTATAACTAATGAAACCTACAGTTAATTCTGGAGACATTTTACTCAATAAGACTATGCATAGTTACAGTTTCAGTTTATGCTCAATTGTATTATTACCTTCCATTGTGTAAAAATAGACTCCAATGTTTTTTATATAATATGATACGAAATAACTTATAACTCTTTTTCTATATTTCTGCTTATACTTAGATATAAATTTCACAGATTTATTTTTCTTCGGTGCAAGTGAAAAATATTGGCCCTACATTTACAACCCATGCTCACAAAAACTTAGCAACTATGAAATTCGTTTCACAATGGTCACTCTGTACCCTAATATACGCCTGTCGTAGTCCGTAACTGTCTATGCTTTCATATCTTTTAATCCTTGTGTAAAAATATTAAAGTTTTGTACGGCGGTAACCATACAAAATGTTCTTATTGTGCCCACATGACCTGTCAAAAGCTTCATCGATGTTCCCAGGGGCTGCAAATTACTGACATGTTTGCTTCAGTTATTATTTTTAAAGCGCATACGCCCTTACGCGCCTTTAGTTGCACAAAGGAAATGTCAAAAGGATAGACGCAAGGGAGGGTGTCAATTTGCGTCTTGAACCAGGTGCGGTCATTGTTGGCCAACTGACCGTAAGTGTGGATTTGTTTGGATTAGACCAGTCTAGTTTCGCAAACAGTTCGACCACACCGTGAGAAGCGTAACGTTTTTCGTATCCTTATCCTGTGGTCAAGCTTTCTTTTGACCAGTACTGGAGTTGCATAGTCTTAATATTACATAGTTATTACACCGATAGTCGGATATTGAGGGTCGCAGTGCGTTTAGTTTAACTGCGAAATTAACAATTTGTTGCAAAAAACTTATATATCTTAAAAATATGTTGCATCTGCAACGTACCCCATAAAATGTCCGCAATCCATTTTTTTTAATCAATACTGAAGCAAATCCAACCATAGATGGAAAAATCAGTTCTTCTAGAAATATTCCGAGAAATATGGTCTTTGAAGCACTTAAATTTTTTCACACATATGTTGTATGACAGTGTGACAGTAGCGTATATGACAATAATAGAGATTCTGAAAGCGATACCACATTCCTCATTTCCAGCGTCACTGTAGATTAATTTAATGACTTAATCGTGTCAACAATCAGTGCTTGTACGAGTGTAAGAATAACTCTGTGCTCCGTATAGTCACTTTGTCTGCTGCGTCACAGCCGAAAGATATTATCGTTTCTAGTGAGCATAATAACTGTGACATGTTTCGTACGACGCTCCAGGGCCGCACTTAATGGTGCTTATTCTGGGAAAACTGCGTCTTACTAGCCGCGTCCGACATAAAGATACAATCGGCTCCGTCAGTGTTCCCACGAGTTTAGTCGCGAAAACCCCTCGATACGACCCTCGGACATCGGTCAAGAGTTACCGCTCGGCGAAAACATTAATTAAAATCGAAGACAACAAATAATCCGGTTCCGATTTTGCACGGTCAAGGTGCGTGACCCTTACCTGCTGACGCCGGACTAATTATATTTCCGCACGTTTTGTCCGAAGCATTTGCATGTGAATGGGAGCATCACAATAGTGAATGTTGCTAATCTTCGGAAAGGTGGCCCGTCGGGGCAGGTAATGCTCGCAAAGGGCCTCTATAGTTGTTAGAAACTTGATAGGTTTTCACTATAAATATTAGCCTTACACTGAATAGCTAATGGCGTTGAATATCGGATTTCACATTGTGATGCTAGATTTCATCACAGTCTATTGTAGTACTGGAAATTTGTACAACAATACGGGGAACCTTAATTGGGTCTTTTCAATGTGAACGATGATAATAAACGATGAATAAAGGTTATTGTTACTAATTGATATCAAGATCTTAGTATTTATGATTATGACATTATTACCTTTCGTAAATTAAATAAATATAAAAGTTTTTGTAATAAATTAAACAAACCTGTATTAATTATAACAGATATCAAATACAATAATCATTTGATTTGACTCATAAACTCTGAGGCGAAATAGCATCACAAAAAGGCACCAAAGTGTAAAATCATTTGTGTCGGATTAAAAAAGAAGCTAGCGAACGAGCGTGAGATATACACCACTATCAATCACCTGGTGATTTATATCCTCTGGCGGGAATGATGTATCACCGTTCAGGACTCGGAACACTCGACCGATGGTAAAAGTATTCGATAATTAACTTTTTAAAATTTGACTGACGCCTTCATCTTGGACGCAGTTAAAAAATCGTACACTAAAGAACGTGAAATCGCCACAAAGCGTACGGCTAATGCAAAACCAATCTATGTCCTCAGCGTTAAAGATTACAATAGCAAATCCGAGAGTCAAAACCAGTTAGATGTTTTGGTTCAGGCAAGTGGAATGTCTTCCAAAACTTCGTTTCTAATGTTATCAACAAAGGTTTCGTTATGGGCTTATTAAAATTTTTGCATATTTTACATTAGTATGTGATTCATACTCGTATAAATTTCAAGGAATGATTATGTCGTTCTATAAATTAGTAAATAATTATCAGATAAAACCTTGTGACGTAATAAAATTTTCAAACATACAAATACTAATTTGAAAACAGAAACTGATCTAATTCTTCCATAATTTCAAAAAGCGGTATAGATAATTTCAACATAATTCATCAAGTACAACGCGACGTGACATTACATAGCACGTCAAAATATCCACCTACAGGGGGTTACTTCAATAGCCGTAACACTTGCCTGCCAGGAATCGAAGGTGGACCCCCGTGGAGACGACGGCGTGCGCCTAACGAACTACAGGTGATTTATCGGACCAAAGCCCGCTCACACTCCCAGATGCTAATTCCTTTACGACGTGTGATGTTGGGTAATGAAATATCACATCGTTGGATACATTCTTTAATTTGATTTGGATTGTGCCTCGTCCATTGTTGTTATAATAGGAAATCTGAAGACGTTAATGGAATTCTAATTATGTATGAGATGTATGATCGCTACAACATTTTGTCAATAGTAGAAATAAAGTTCAATTCAGAAGTCGGGAAAAGATATATTTTTTAGAAATAGTTTATTTTTCTCTAATTTGGCAAAGCATAAGTATTTCAACTTTGCAGTGGTTCGTTATACTCGTAACTATGAATATTATCAAAACCAGTGACCAAAACAAAAAAACAGTCACTCCGTAATAATGCTGTTCTCATAACAGTACCATCTTGATTTCGAAGAATTTGTCGCAACATACACATTGCACGAGCTGCATGAATTTCAACAGCTCAACAGTACATTATAAACTTCGATTTATGTTCACATTCATCTCGAACGCTAAAACTATTTATGATAGAATTTCCTGCAGGTGAAATTTTCTCACAGTCGAGTTGGCCCAGTCTAATGCCGTATAATCTTAGAGCCGAGAGTAATGCACGTTTTGTATGTATATTGGTTACTACGCTAGTAGTCGCAGCAAACCTGTTTTGTGGTCGTGCCCTCTGTACTGCACCGCACTATATATCTGTTGAAGCAACTCTTATAGTTTCACTTTACGTTTTAAGATCATGATTTTAACGATGAGAAACTGCGAAGCGAACTTTCGCGACTAATTAGAATTGTAAAATTATAGTCGGATATGACTTAGTGCGTCCTTTAAAAAAATGTTTCCTAGAGTCATGTTCGTGATATAAAAAATGTGTTTATTTAACGATAAGCTTATTAGCGTCACAGAAGATCTTTAAATTATTATTTTAATGATGAGAAACTGTGGTATGTGCTAGATTAGCTGAGCGCAACACATTACCGTCAGAATAAATAATTTGTCCAGGGAAATAAAATGTGAAAAGATCATCTCTAAGGTCATCTCGCCCGTGGTCAGGATTAAAACACAATATTTATACTCCGCTGACAAGTTAATGTTTCCGCCGGTATATGTAGAGAAATTAACGTCGTTATGCAAAATTCGTGTGTCTAAAGGTAAATATTAATCCATATGCTAATGACTGTGATGGCTCAATAAAACTAATAGGGGCGATCTCAATCTTTCAGTGAGACAACTTTTTCTCCTTTGATATTCATCTGGCGTTTGCATCTGTATATGTCAGGTCTAGTGTCCGTCATTACGTGAATCATCTGCGGTATCGTGCCGGGAGAATTTCGTGAGGTCACAGTTTAGTATAGGTTAGGTGCCTGCGGTCGTTTGTGGGACGGAGATGGCGCTATGTGCGCTTCGCAGGATGGAAAAGGACGATAGGTATCTTCTCTGTCTACGCCGACCTTCGTGACCCACAGCTAATCAATATCTGCAAGCGTATTATGATTATCAAGGCTTCGTTTCTCTTGCGCTATGGTCAGTGCCGCTTTGTGCGATACCTTCATTGCGCTCTTATATTGTTTGCGAAGATTACTTTAAGTGATATCAATATTTTTAAATAACATAACGTAAAATTAAAAATGTAATTAGTTTTTGTTGTAAAAATAAGAAAGAACCATTTTTTGCGTTAGGCGGGGAAGTGCTACAACATTTCGAATGCTGCATCTATTTATACATAAAAAATGACATGATTGTATTAATAATATGAATGTATTCACAAAAAAGGTACACATGTTCAGGTATGTTGTGAATCCATAGTGTAGTTCTGATAGTACGAGCAAAATATGAATTAACTGTTTACGACGAGATAATAATGGGTACAAGTCACCTTATTTTTGTGGAAATAATCATTCCCGAAGACACAAAACTTAATTCAAATGTATTTGTTGGCTATCTCTCAACACATTTAAGATGTTTTATTAGAATAACTGGCTACTTAAAAATAGAAACGTTTACGACAATAACGAAACTGAATAACGTTTTCAGCTAGAATGTCCCTAGAACTACATATTTTTTTTTTTTTTTTTTTTTTTTTCAAAAAAAGTACACATTATAACAAAACTAAGCTTTCTGCCAAACTGTGCAACAGTTTGTCGGCAGTCGCTCTCGTGGCATTATTTTATAGCTTAATCTAAATATATTTATTACATATACACATAACACGTACATATACACACATATGCAAATACAGATAAGATACACACTTAACGCATACATACATGCACAACACACACACACACACACTCACTCACTCACACACACAACATTATCATGAAGACATACATATTTTTATATATCAAATATAAATATAATTAAATATTATATGCATTAATATAGATAAACACAATACATAATGATACAAATAATGTAATACATAAAAAACTAATAAGACTTTTACACACTTCAATGATAGGTACCTTGACTATAGAATCATACTATTGTCTTTCTACAAACAAAAATTGATCTTAAATCTAAATTTCATTACCGTATGTATTGCTCGTATGCTTAAGGACATAGCGAAAGTAATGCCGTCTTAACAAATTCGAGGTTTGTTTACTTTGTGCTTTGCTAAGAGACCTTGCGGCAGTTTATAATAATAACAGGCGTCAGCAGCGCCTAGTCGTGCGTGCATTCAACGTAATACTATTCAAACGGTGTTCGTCACATCGATAGTCCCCAATAAAACGTTTACAAAGGTTTTATCGTGGACTTTACCTGTCCATGCATACATAAATCTCTGCCAGCGTTTAATAACTCGATAATTACAAAACCGATCTCCAAATGGGCTTCGGTTTGGTATGCAGTCGGCTACGGCACGTGCCTTAAAATCACTTTATTATACAATCTTTAGCATATTTCCGAGGAATTTTTATCTTTACGATAAGTAATTATATTATCTGGTACTGTTTTGATATCTTCCGTGTTTGATAGTCGAGTTCATTTAGATATTTAGCTGTTTTTGTTATTTTAAGTATCGGAAAGATATATTGTACTGTCGCAATAGATAGGGTTTTCGGTTTATTGTAAACCAGTTCTAAGATTTTATTTTTGAGGAAACAAATATAACCTTTAATTGAAATGCTATATATTTATGTAAGACAACCAATATAACAAACGAAGATCGCATTTACAATTATTCACTTAAATATAACATTACAACGTTTTGGTTCAACATTTATAATGCGTACGGCAAAGGAGTGGAACTCTTTGCCTACTAGCGTGTTCCCCGATACCTATGATCTGGATAACTTCAAGGCAAGAGTGAACAGGCTGTTCCTAGATAGGCATGATTCATCTTCGGTCGCATCATCGCTAAACATCAGGTAAGATGGCGGCCAAATGCCTATTCTAGTAAAATAATAAAAAAAAGTACAAATCGCTTTTATACTAAAAGGCTGCTACGACATGCACTAATTCATACCTTTTAAAGAATGATTATAAATTTTATCAAAAAATAAAATAAAAGCTTTTATCATGATATAAATTCATCTAGGTAAACAACTGCAGAGCCAGCAGATATCGTCCCGTGAAATAGTAGTGCTTTGCACTTCTTTGTTCGGGATGAGGTACAGCTACAGTGAGCTAGTAAAATTACCGGGTATAAGAGACCTAACATCTGTCGTCTCGCGTGACGGGCGCAGGTGTTGACGGAAAATAATGACTATTGACTATTTCCTTCAACACTTCATCTGGATTGTCAGACGTATCACTTACCACCAGGTGACCGAGCTGACCATCCCGTTCACTTATGATGTAAAAAAATATATTCCTATCAAACTTGCTTCCATTGTATCAGTATTAATTCCGAAAGTGTTTTACTATCACGCATCTTCGAATAACAATACGTCATTTAAGCAATCGCCCGCATAAGTGTCCTATTCATCACCGCTTCCACATGTTACCGTACAAGTGTCAAATCGGTAATCGGCATTAGTGACAATATTTCTCAATGTCGTGGAACTCGAAAATTTCCTAATGATATCAAGACAAAACCGTTATTCCAACAAAAGGTTGTACCAACGACGCTTGGCATCGGCGCGTGCGCATACGCTTGAAAAATGGCCGACATAAATAACGGATTATCAAGTTGTATCGGTAACTAGATAGCTAACAACCAAAATAAATAGGCAAACGGTAAATTAAGTTGGGTGTAGGGATAGCTGAATTGATGGCTAATGACGCAGGTCTCACGTGGAGCGTGATTTCATTCACTTTGATTTCATGGTGATGATGGCTGTTTTTTTGGTAAGTATCTATTAGGTACATATAAATAAAATTGGATTGTTGTAATATTGAAATAACATTTTTTTTCTTCATGCATATCGTTAAAATCGGTACATATGCCAAAATCACATTTTATTTTTGTCTGTCTGTCTGTTTGTTCCGGGTAATCTCTGAAACAGCTGGATGGATTTGGACGGGGTTTATTTGGCAGATAGATAAAATAATAAGGAAAAATACAGGCTACTTTTATTTTAAACAATACTTTTTGTTTTGGAAAAATAAAGCTACATTTTACCGCGCGGAGACCGCGCATCACGTGACTTTACGAAACGATTAAAGGTTTTGTTTTACTGCGGGATACTATCTTATAACGCGGGTAATACCGCGGGAATCAGCTAGTTATAACTATAATCTCGAGTTAATAAAGTGAAGCAGGGAGTGTAATTATTAAAGTGACTCTATTAGATTCTCCATTAAAGGTTACCGTTTCGGTCCCCGGGCAATACAAGTATTTTATAAAAGCACTGAACCGGGGGTCTCCACTAAGGGGTACGAGCCTACCGTAAGGCCTATACCCTAGGTCTTAGTCGTCCACACGGACCCAGAACGGATTCGCCGAGTCACGCACAAACTTTGAGTCTCTTCGCAGGCGTACACAGGTTTCCTCACGATGTTGTCTTTATCGTATGAGCGTCGTATTTCGTAATCTTAATTTCCGAAAATCGAAAACATATTGGTACGTGGTGGGATTTGAACCTGTGCCTTCCGGATCAGTTTACACCGACGCGCCCTTATTACAGGGTATATAATGTTTGTCAACTAACCAAACCATTGTATGTATCTACATTCATAGAGCAATAAGGCTGAGAGCCATCTGCGCTCGCCAATTGCCCGGTGAAGCTGTAAGGGCCATCTGCGGCCACAGCAGTCAGTTCGTAAAAAAAAAAAAAGAGCAATAAAGAATTGAATAAACAAAATATACATGCATAAAGTACTGAAAGAAAATTTAAATGCACAGACAGGCCGATCTATCCTATCTCACAGATCTTGTAGCTTGTAGCAACACGAATGTCTTCATTAATGGTACAATTTATAGGATGTTATTTATGTTTTTTGTTGGATTCCACCCGGTCATTAGTGCGGGGACTTAAACAGTTGATTTGTTGACACGTTTACATGGAATTCATTACTTTCTATAAACTAGTGACAAACCCGGCTGCAAACAGGAGTAATGCTGATACTGAATACACTACAAAAATCTGTGGACGTTACTTAAAAATACATAATTTTGATAAATATCGGCCTGCGTTTGCAGTAAAAGCAGAATTTTAATTATTTACGAGATGATACACTCGATACTGAGTTGTCTAGGTAGGTACCGCCGCAGTGATAGTTATCGTAAACAGGAATATTATGCACTTCTATATGTTTGGGGGGGCACTGTAGCTAGTGAAATTACTGGGTATAAGAGACCTAACATCTGTCGTCTCGGGTGACGGGTGCAGTGCGGCATTGATGGATAATTATAACTGTCTATCAGTTGTTGGACTCCTTGAATGCTGCTCAGTCATGGTCAAGCGTATCACTTACTATCAGGTGAGTGCCCGACCGTCCTGTACAATATAACATAAAAAACATACCATTAGAAACCTCAAAAATTACAGTATTTCTCTCTGAGATCAACAATAAAGTATCTGCGTGTACAATCACGAAAAAACGTCAGCCAAAAAATAACCGAGACTCATGCCACATTCATAATTATTAATGTCATATTTAGAACGTAAAATTATTCATTAAAATTTTGACCTCAACGCGTTATAGAAAGAGTACAAAATCACAAGCACAGCAACAGGACACACGTCGCTCGCTACATGTCACTTCAGTATTTATTTTATCTGTGATGCCACTATGCCATGTAGCGAGCGAGCGACGTGTTTATGAATGAAAATTCTGCCCAACTGACCCGATGGGCAGACTTTTGCCGCGGACAATTTTTGAGTAAAATTGCGTCCAGTTAGTGTATTGTTTATCTAAGATTACTCCACTATTAAATGGATGTTATTTTTAGCCTTTGATTTTCAAGGTTTACTTTCGATAGGTCAACTATCAACAGTTCGGTAATACTGCTACATACAAATTTTACTGAGAATTCTTACGTCACAAGTTAGCAACTCTGTAGTCGGATATCACTGCTTTATTTCAGATGATAGTTGCCACTTACCACGTCTTATCTACTTGATTGCTAACTTTACCATAAAAACATTACAACGTAATAACACAAAGTGGCTCAAGGTAATTCCATTAGGGCAAATAATATTTGAGATTATACCTAAAACACAACGTTTCCTGTTTATTTTTATGGTTTCTGCTTCGGAGTAGTCAATTAAGTACAGCGATTCACGAGAAAACGCGTTGATTGCTTAATTAATTGTCAATTATTCTTGAATACTAGCTAGTTATTTTAATAATAGTATGTACAGAACCTCTTAAATAATATAAATAAATATCCACTGACATTCATACAGCGCCATCTAGTCCAAAGTTAAGCGTGAAGTCTGTACTATGGGTACTAAACAACGGATAAACATACTTATATACATTTTTTATAAATACATACATATTATACATAAAATCTCCCAGACCATTACAAACAGATATGTTCATGCACACAAATGTTTGTACTGCCCGGGGATCGAACCCGGAACCCTTGGTGTAGTAGTCGACGTCTCAACCGGTACACCAAATGGGTCGTCAAAATAATAAAAATATACAATGTACCTCATAATATATATACTATATAGGTATTGTAAAAGGCGAGACATAAACATATACTAGGTACGATAGCTTCTCCTGAAACGCCCTAAGACTGTCTAAAGTCCCACTTTGAGTTGAACTTGATTCCCATTCTGGGACGTTCTTTAGCTAGTTGCATAAACTTTAGGTATTAGACTGCAAGAAATATGCTCCCGCCTCTTACAAGGTGAAGCTGAAGACAATATAAAAAATAAATACTCACCAGTAAACGAAAGCGAGATCAAACAAAACCAAGATGGATCCGGTAGTTTATAACCAATAATCTGTATGTATTAACAAAAATATATATATAAATTCATCCGTTGTTTAGTATCCATATTGTAATGCTAAGATGGCGCTGTGTGAATATCTGTGGATGCTTTTTTATTTAATAGGTCAATTTCCCTTTGTTTATGTGTTAAATTGTCTGTGCATTTATTCATTATTGTAATATATTTTCCACAGTTTCTCGTTATCAGGCAATCTGTTTGAGTCAAAACAGTCATTCAAAGTCAAAGTCAAAAACATTTATTTCAAATTAGGCTTACAAAAAGCACTTATGAACGTCAAAAAATATACAAAAACGATTAAAATACTAAACTAAAAATATGAGTTTTGATGCTTTGGAAAAAAAAGCGCTTCAATGGTTTGGCCTGTTTGGCATTATACCTAATAGTATTATATTTAATCGATTATTTGTAATCCAGATCGAATAAAAACAAGATCATGATAGATGCCCCGTAATCGATCGATTCGCAGTAACAAATTAGCACAAGGTTCTCAGTGTCAGACTCATACTCGTCCTCGTGACAAATGCAGGCGCAATTACCGAATAATTGCATATAGTATAGTTATGTACAGGTTATATAATATATACCAAACAATGATATTCTGTATATATAAAGGTAGATACGCCACCCGTGCCTCAAAAACGAACCGCCAAAGAGAATAAAGTTGTAGGCTCTTTGTTTAGGCAAATGTACGCTCATCGAAATATGTGTATGTGTGCTGTCGCTGCATTCGGAACACTTTTTTCGGTTGTTTTGTAAACATATCACTAATATATATTTTTTACATCATTGATACCAAAAAATTCAGTCTCTATTATCGACCCATCTGGTGTTATGGTTGAGACGACGACTATTACACCAAGTTCCAGGTTCGATCGGCAATACAAACATGTGTGTATGGCTTGGGTGTTTTCTAAGTATGTTTATCCGTTGTTTAGTATGCATATTACAGTGCGCTGTGTGATATTTATTTTATTACGATGTATGACAGTTACAGTTAATATACCATCCATTCCAAGCCATTTATTCAATTAAGGATCAACAATAAATCAAAATTAAAAAGAATGCAAAACATTCCAAATTGATACCAATGTAAGGCAAAACTTAATTTTGGTTATTGAAGCAGTTTTTTTTACATTATTAACTTTTATAATAAAACATATGTCTCTCTCTCTCTCTTCAACCTATCGCAGTCCACTGCTGGACATAGGTCTCCTCATTTTGCGCCAGATATCCCGGTCCTCCGCTTTTCTCATCCAGCTCCCACCAGCGACCTTCCGCAAGTCGTCGGTCCAAACATATGTAAAGGCAGTGAATTGTTTTACTACAGTTAAATGTGCAATAGAAAAATAAAATTATCTTTTCAATAATGTATTGTGATGGTGATTTTTCTAACATATATTATTGAAGTTTAATTATTATTGACACACAATTAGATGATACATGATGATGATGATATATTTAATTGTCATTTAGGGTTCCTTTGTAATAACACCTTAAATTGTGGTAGTAAAAATATCAGTATTGATACAACAATATATTTTAATAGTTTTGTAAACAAGCGTCCACTAAAACATTGACAGATCTGACAAATGACACAAGCCTCCACAAATTGCTTCCTTCACATGATCTGTGTCAAGAACGCTGATTGTATTTTGCACTGACGTGCTTCTTAATGCCAACACATAAGGCTCACATTCCCATATTTGCAAACAACTCCTTATGCGTTAGCCGACGCGTTTTGAATTAAAACAATATAAAACATGATATAAAATGGTTGTTTATTGTAAAACTCGCGTAAATAGGTTACACGTGTCTCGAATTGAACACTAGAGTTATGAAATTGGTGCGATTGTTGTTGTAACCAGTTCTGGTTGTGTGGCACGTTTGCCAAAATACCTTGAGACTGGGAGTTTGTTGTCCTATCATGGTTCTCCTGTCAGAACTTGGCTATAGTGACTAGAGAAACTCAAAGAGTACCCCAGCTAGTCTATAACGAGTTGTTTCACAAGCAGATAAAAATAAACTTTTTGCTGAATGAGGTTGCTGTAAATTACTGTGTGATCTGATCTGATGATGAAATCTGAGCTCTTACTTAGACGTTCTTCCCGAAATACAGAATATCATAAAATATCTTAGCATCGAGCGTATTATGAAGAAAAATATAAGTTTCATTTGGAATATTGCCTATATACTCGTATCAACCTTAACACTAAAAAAATCAGAGATTAAAATTTTCATTGAAACTAAGCAGCTTAAATCTCTTGAAATGAAACTTATTCATCTCTATGACAAACTTTTCACTTATATTAATCAGATTAGCTTCTTTATTTACTAAAACCATTTTATTTATTGGCTATCCCGTTATTTGTTAAGTAGCAATTTAATTTATAATATAAACAGTGTTAATTTTCACTTAATCCGATGAACTATGCGCACGGACCGACGATTTAATTTAAGGCCTATAATATGTATGTATGTTTGAATAAAAAATATTATACAAATGACATTCTTATGAGTAAACATTTAAATCTTACAATCGTATACAACTTTCTAAATGATGGACAAGAAAAAGAAGAAAATGAGATGTCTAATATAATATCCGCTAATAGTTCTTGGTGGGTTATATCATAAGATAACCAATGATATTTATAATTTTACGTATTTCATCGAAAGTGTTAATCCCTAAACATAATGGCCCAACGTGGGCCCAACTCAATTATTTGATGAATCGTAATTATTATTTAACATAAACCTGATGAATAAAACTAAATGCTTTTTCAGCATTTTCTTAAAAAAATGAATTGCTGTATGCAGTTGTTTACTTACACTTTAAGGCCTGCATTCTAAAACGAGACTCAAACGTTGTTGTGAAATCTTCAGGTTGTGTTTTCGGCCTCATATACTTATGTGCGCACTATACTAGCAAGCCTAGAATATCATTAACAAACAGAGCAAAATAAAGCTTGCTCCAATACTTACACTTAACAAGATACGCCATACCTTGATATAAACTACTTATAAAGCGAGCATAAAACCTTAATCTTCAGTCATTATTCATAACGTAACACGTATTAGCACAACGAAAACAAACGCACATACGCCATTATACATTCACCAGCCAGCTTTAAAGTCTAAACGCGAGTGATATACACCGAAATCTAATGGCACGCTATGTGTACAATTCAATTAAAGTGATACCGAGGGATAATTCCGAGTAGGGGTAATTGTGCGCGTGATTAGGCCGGCTATGTAGGCCGTGCGCGCTCCCACGCCTTCGACACCTAGCCACCAATAGACCACAGTACAGGATAACATAGAAATATCTGTATTAATTAGGGATAATACAATATTAACAACACCTTTTATTATATATGACGCAATATTATAATATGCGCCATATTCATACTAAATACTCCTTTAGCTTACGCAATCGCACACAACATTTAATAAATATTAATCTTCCTTTCGATGTTATATCAAAAAGGATCTTTTCTTGTACTAATTTAAAAGTAATTTTCTAGTAAGTATTACCTAATTTGGTAGTAAACAAATATCAATATCGAAAAAATATCTATCTAAACAATAATAATGGCCCTAGAACAGATCCTTGAGGAATTCCACTGAAAAGATGTAAGTGTGAAGTCTTAAGTATTTAACATAATTTTCGATTGTTTCCTTCAAAATGAATCTCTGTTGCAACCTTGTATATATTTCATTAACTCAAATTGTATCTTATCGCTAAGTATGTCGTTTTTAACCCAACTTAAAATTTATTGAATACTTGTATAAGTTACTGTATCATGAACTGTGTAACGATGCGCGTCATTACGCTATCTCGGAGCACATCTCCAAAATGTCGAGTACGTCACTATCGGTTCATCGATGACTGCGCTCACACAAAGCCTTGTTTAGCTTTTAGCAACTAATTATGACTTGGGCTTTTATGTGTTTTATATATATTAACTTGTGGAGGTATACGACACGCTTTATGAGATACAATTTATTTTATAATAGTTAATGCGCTTGTACACCCTACTTAAATCGACAAATTTTATTGATATTGTTTTAGTTACCTATTGCCACCAAAACTTTAGAAACAAATGCACAGTGATGACCGCAATTCTTACAAAGAGAACTACCAAAACTGGTACGGTCGATGTAATTGCAAAATTGGCGGACTTATTGCCGCTTTTTGAAATTTATGGTTTCATTTCATTGAATCTGAAATTTTCAGAGAATTTCCTAAGTTTCTTGAAAAAGTTTTATGAAAAGCTTCCGACCTCGTTCGCACTTGTTAACATTACGTACTTTATATAAATCTGCATAATGCGTCGATTACCTCCTTCGCGGAACCATTGTGGGAGATAACGCGCGAATTCTAAGCATGCCATTCGGGGAATAAAAAATACAACCTGTTGACGAGAAAAAAGGGGGGAGCGCGTGCTCGACCATTCGCCGCGCGTATAGAGGCGCGTGCACAGTACAGCTCTCAACGTGTCTATGGCAGAATTAGCACTTAGAACGCCATGTCACCCATTAACAAAAATTTAAATTCAAAAGTAGACAAAAAAATAATTTTGATTGTCATAAATTACCACCGATATTAACAAAGCGTCACCTAGCCCCGATCCAAGCAAAAAACTTGTTCCGTAAGTAACTAAACAACGGATAAACATTTTTTTTTGTTTATATATAGAAGCACCTAGCTCTTTGCATGAAACAAGTTCACGCACATTAATATAAATAATATAAAATTAATCCACTTACAATAAAGCAGCTCTTATGTATCAAGCAAGAGGCTTTTACTATAGGTACTAAATGGCGGAAAAATTTAATTATGTAATTTTTATGAAAAACATACATACTTTACACGTGATCACCCAGTCCAATACATACAAATATTATGTTCTTGCACCCAAAAAAGTTCTTCTAAGATCGAATTCGGAACCCTGGTGTAAAAGTCGTCTTTCACATAGTGGTTGTATGTCATCATAATATGGGTCATTGATGACAATCACACCGAAGTTAGTTTTTATTGTTTTTCAATTACGAAGCGGGGAATAACTAGCAAGAACTCCATAACTATGCGGACCCGCCATGCGGCCATTATACAGACCTTACAGCTCTATATTGTCATTATAATAATTATGCACACTTCGAGTAATATCAAATCAATTATCATGCACGTGTCCTGCGTATAAAAATATCTTTAGATAACTTTACCTTACTAATTGGAGCGTATTATTAAACTAAAACTGCAATTGGAATTCTATGGGAAGTTGGTTTTTACGAAATATTTTAACTTAGTATATTGTGCATATGTGAAATTATGAAAATGAACTTTATATATGGTTCGCTTTATCCTCTCGTAGTCCACTTGTGGACAAAGGGGACACTATTTGAGCCGATCCACATCCATGTTCCACCCTAGCCTCAGAATAGAGAAAACACGATAGTCTCAGAATACAGATAGCTTTTTCTCTATTCTGAGACCCTCGCTTATATTATTATTATTATCTACAAAACTAATTTTATAAACTCAACTAAAATTCCAGACTCATAGGTCGGAAGAAAACACAGGTACAATGAAAACATTTAAGTTTTTGACGGGTTAGCGAATAAACATTTCGATAAAATTCAATTGCATAATTGATATTTCGGGATCAATTACTAAGCATAATAATAATAAATAAATATCCACTGACATTCACACAGCGCCATCTAGCCCCAAGTTAAGCGTGAAGCCTGTATTATGGGTTTTAGTACCCATAATACAACGGATAAACATACATATATAATTTTTTTTTGGTAATTACATACATATTATACATAGAAAACACCCAGACCATTACAAACAGATATGTTCATGCACACAAATGCTGCCCGGGGATCGAACACGGAGTCCTTGGTGTTGCAGTCGACCTCTCAACCGCAACACCAACTGAGTCGTCAAAGCCTGAAGCCATAAGCCTGAAGTATTAAAAACATTTGAAATTACATAAAATTGAACAGCTGTATTGACTTAAAACATTGTCAAATAAGGTCAGGTGGACGCACCTGAAGCCATCAAAAAACCTCCCGCGCTCTGCGCGTTTCCCGCGCATTTTTGTACGCCAACGTTTTCACGACGATTCGTCTCGCGATGATTTGTGGCCTCACGAACCACGTAACTGGCCGTGCTTTTACGGTCGCCGCTTGTTAGGGCTCTAGAATTTGAATTATTTCAAAGGCTTTAAATAATGTGTGATTTTTGTTTTTTTTCAGCATTTTTTTTCTTGTGGCATGTTTGAAACACAGACTAATTTCATTTTTTTATTTAAAAAATTAATTTAACGTTCTGTTTTTCTATACATTTACTAATTATTTCACTCGATGCTTTATTCATGACATCAAAAATAATATAGTATTATTAAAAAACATTTCGATTCTACTGCAAACATTTCCTCTTTTATTGAGATTTTTATTACCGCTATGCAACTCCGTAAAAACTATAAATGAGCCATGAAAAATTATCAATAGACAACCTGCTGCAAACCCATCTCAATTTTCAACGCTCTGTAAATCTATACAAACATTTAAAGTCGTGATATTCCTCAAACAAGCATAACTTAGAAACGTAAACTCCAAAAAATTTAACGTAGCAGCTATGTTGTAAAAACATAACAATTTCTGTACGTCAAAAACATTCTTAACAAAAGAAAAACGGTAAATATTCCGACGGTTTTTTTTTTCAATAACAGAAATATTTTGTCACCTACTAACGGATGTCAGTATAGATCATTATGAAACGATATTATCGTGTATTCGATAAAACCATTTTATATATTCCGCATTCTAAAATTAAGAATTGATATACTTGAGACCATTTCAAACTCGAAAAGCATTAATTTGGCGCAATTTGTATGTGATCATCAAGAATTTATTGCCTTTTGAAATATAAAGCCACTGATAAATTAGTATTTTTACCGAAACGGTGATGGTATGCAAATAAAATCTGCATATCAAAGAAACTATAGTTGTAGTAAACGTATGCGTAGATCGTAACGACTAAACAAATCAAAACTAATGATAAAGCAAAATCTTTCTAAATAAATTAGGACTCAATACACAAATATTTTCAAAACAAGTCAGTCTTTATTCTCAAAAATATATTAAGATGGAAATAGATTAATAACAGTCCAGAGGCAGTATGCCATAGAAATTTATAAGATGGAGGTCAAACACTTGCTAGGGGACAATTTAAAACGCATTAATAGAAATTATGCCGTTAAGTTGTTATGGCAACGAGAATCTTATGACTAGTAACTACGGTAATGTTTAGTTTCCAATTTTATTCAGTGTGTGAAGAAGAATTTTGATGTAAACACATTAAAAATTGAAAAAAAAAATACATTCGACTTGATATAAGATTAACTCATCACTTTATGTATACCGAGATGTTAACATCTAGTAATTCACGTACTAATTCTATATCGTATAGATATTAGGTTTGTTAGTAACACTCATATGCCAATGGAAGCAATTCTCTCCCCCTTAGTAGTCAGAATAGGAAGCGGTATTAATATAATTACAACGTCTCGTAGTTGTTAGGACGAACATAAACTGAGTTATTACGTCGTAACCTAATGTAATGAACTTGTGTTCACATGCTAATTGCTATCTGCGGAGCACGTATGTGATGCTATATCAATTATACAGTTCATATAAAATTTTGAAGCTTCTGTTACGACTACATTATGTGATCATGATACAGGAAATTGACAAGGACATTGGAGTGCCGCAAGGCTCTTGCTTAGAACTCAGTTCATATTTTATAATTTTAATAAGTGTATTTTTCTTTTGTTTCAGCTGTACAAAGAGGTCGAGTGCCTCCAACGCAATCAGCGGTCTGGCTTTACCCGGTCAGTTCGCTCTCGCGAACGGAGACCCTGCAGCCGGCCTGAACAGCCATCCCTACCTCTCCTCATACATTTCCCTGCTCTTACGAGCGGAGCCCTATCCAACATCAAGATACGGCCAGTGCGTCCAACCGACCAATGTCATGGGAATTGACAATATCTGCGAACTGGCCGCGAGGCTGTTGTTCTCAGCGGTTGAATGGGCGAGAAATATCCCGTTCTTCCCCGACCTCCAAGTGACCGATCAGGTCGCGCTCTTAAGACTAGTCTGGTCGGAATTATTCGTCCTTAACGCATCCCAGTGTTCCATGCCGTTGCACGTGGCTCCGCTGCTAGCGGCGGCCGGTCTCCACGCGTCACCCATGGCGGCGGACCGCGTGGTCGCCTTCATGGACCACATACGAATCTTCCAAGAGCAAGTGGAGAAGTTGAAAGCGCTCCACGTGGACTCAGCGGAGTACTCTTGTCTGAAGGCGATCGTCCTCTTCACGACAGGTAAAATTTTGGATAGTCTTTTTGGGGAGGCGCGGTTGTTGCTTTACAGAGTGGCCGGCGCGGGTGGCGCTGTGACTAACTATGGGGAGCTGGTGACGCTAGTCAGGACGCATTTGGATGCGTACTCTGATGCGACACGGGCCCAGCAGCCGCCTGCGCCGCCGCCGCCGTCCGCTACTTCCTCAGGGTACTATTCAACATTGGACACATCACTTGGCGTCAACTCTTCGCTTTCATATGGCAGCTTTTTGTCAACTCCGTCCCGTTTACCACCAAATTATACGAGCAGTCCTCGCATGCCAGAGGCCAGTACGTCTTCCCCATTTAAAATCTGGGATGGTAGTAGTATAAAGATGCACAAGTCTGAGCAGGGGGGATGACGTCGAGTGAGTGTGTGGGCTTTGGAATGAATTCGTGATGTCCGGTGATGGCGAATGCTGCACTTGGCTGTAGGGACTAGTGTAGATCGAACATTCTTTCGCGTATTTAACCGTTAGTTGTTTGTATGTTAGGTTGTTTGTGAACGGGGATAATAACTCTCACTTCCCGGCGCGGTCGGACCGATCAATGGGGAGTTCGCGACTTATTGTTCTCGATAATACCGAAATTACGAGAATCTGTTGTGATATTGTAAAATTAATTACATTTATTAAGATATGGATTAACAATAATGTATTGAATATAATGGATAGTTAATTTATTAAAATCGCGACACACCGCGTTAAATGTTCTCGCTATTAAGTTATTTATTACATGTACTTTAACTTATTATATGAATACACGCGCGTAATATTATACTAACAAATTTTGTTTCATTTTTGATTAGAGTATTATTTCCTTTGACTAATTTTGTGTAAGTATATTGTTATATGTTCGATATTGGTGGCGGGATTTGAATAAGCGGTGAGTTTGTGACTTGTGTTCTTGAGGCTTGGTATAATTTTATATAGGAATCGACTATAAACTTTCGATTTTCACATCGTAATGTGCACGCTACTCCAAGACAGCGAGGTTCTTGCGCACAATTTCCAGTTTATAGAGGTACTCAACAAGATATTGAAGTCTTTGCACGAATACCTAGTATATGCAAATTTTCATCATACTGTTACTAAGAAACTAATTATAATTATACTGATCTATATTATATTGATTTTAAATATTCCTTACTAAGCGTAACAATAATTCTTTTTCTTAATTAAGATAACACACACAATAAAATTGTTTAAGTAGTAAATAATAACAAAATATATTGATCACACTATCATCCAAATGAACAACTCGAAAGAAGATGTTTTTCTATAATATATTTGATTTAGCGACATCATCGCGAAAGCATGATAAACATATTTCCAATGAATATTATTATGTTAAATTAATATTCATTTAAGGTTCAAAATGAACAAAAAGCGGACTCCCCTACTAAAGAATATCGCAGTCTGTTTAGTATTTAAGCTCATTAGACATCCTACAACACCAGGTTTCCCGATTATCTAGGTACGGTGTAGAGACGACAGCTTCCGATGCGTTCCGACACTTATTCCGTGCGTTGTACGGGTTGTACCGTCCAATAGAATCCCGATAAGTTATCCTATGAAAGGGTTCTTCCATATGACATTCATGTTAGAGATAAACCTTTAAGTAAGTTTTGATTACGGATAACGCATTTTGATTTTGGTAATAATAAACAAAGTTAATATTAAGAAACTGATTTTGAAAAATATATTTAATATCTTCGCAAATATCACTCACCACGTATATATGAGTAGACTTGACTTAAAATTGAAACTTTTATATGAAAGCGCAGAAAAACTAAAATTAAACCTTATTATCTTTTGAACGTATTCTAAGAACTGTATTAATGAAAATTTCTGCTAAAAGGAGTGATGCACATCATGATATTTTTGTGTAAAACATACACATTTTTTATTCATATTGGGATTGCAACGCCATGTTGCTCCTAACAAAGCATTCCAAAGCTACCACGGCGCGGTTGGTTCTTGTACGTGTATTTACAATTTTGCTTTAAACACAAAACGGCTAGCACAACACTGTCACTGGATACTAAACAGAATATAAAAGTAGTTACGGCGCATCCACGAGTAGGACTCCCGTCCAGGCAGAGCTGGCCCGCCGCACCCTTTCCCTGTAAAGCTATATACAGTGACATAGGGGAGGCTCCCCGGCCAGATGTGGTTCCAGTTACAGTGGACATCCAATATGCCTCTGGGCACAATGAATATGCATCGGCAATAAGCTAGCAACTTTCTCCGGACGCGGTAATAGTGTGGAGGCAACTTTGCGTGTGGTGGATTATCGTAGATTGATTCGCTAATGCGTTTATGTCTGACTTTGCTGGTGACGATAGTTACGGCAGTCGCCCACGGCTCGTCAGGGTTTATGACAGATATGACGTAGTTTGACTGCTGTTCAGTTTGCGCTCGTATTAAGACCCACAATTTGTTTGTAGTGTAAAGCTTGACAGGCTTTTAATATTTGGTTAGGATAATCTTTGTAGACGTATGTTAAAATGAACCTCATTGCAGAGATAAAGAATTGTCATTAGCGTGCAACTAATACAACGAAATGAGATAAAAGTACTTTCTAAAATGAGCGGCCCCAAGTTTGGCACACGCTTCCCATGATTATTTAGTTTTAAGTCTCATAACATTTTTTCCAGTACTATTCCAGCACTACAAACTTTGTGTATATGTCTGTCATTTGTTTTTTCAATAACTAATTGGGGAGCGTAATTTGCCAAAATATACGCATTTAAAATATCGTTTGTTTTCGATACCTTTCCGAAGTCCAAAAACCTTATAGTTGGCTTTGTGTTTGAAGAAAATTTGAATACAAATTCAATTTGAATTTCTGCACATTTTGAATTCACAATTTGCCTCAGTTGGATGAAAAAACATGACTTTCCAATAATGTTTTCAACTACTGATTAAATTTAATTTCATTGTTTCGAAATTTGTGTGGTCCGTCGTAGGTAGGTGACAAATGAGTATGACCCCACTACAGCCATTACCGGAGACAAATTAGATGAGTGTCCAAACACCATACGAACGCGACACCAAGCCATTACTTAAAACAACCGTATGTGTTAGTATCCACGTTTCAAACCACAACATGTTCGATAGATTAATATGTTTATATTGCCTTGTATTACATATCTGTAGTATCGGAATAGATTAGTCACATAGCTTTCTACATTTTGGAACTCACTCGTACGCTAGAATTTGAACTTATGTTATGTTATGCTGATATTGTTTTCAACCAGAATAGTTTTTTTAGTAAAATTTTTATTTTATTGTAATCTGTTTTGAGCATCTATGACGCGTTTGAGTAACAAACAGACTAGATACTGTTCATAACATCATTAAATTTTCCATCTTAGAACTATAGCCGTTTGTGTAGGTTAGGTAATATATTTTTGGTATCCAATGATGATAAGGGATACAGCATCACTTTCGAGAGGCTGTACTGAGGGTACCATTATGTTTTTCTCTTTTACTTCCTATTATTTTAATTTCATACTCAATTACTTTACTTTTACCGACTAGGCCACAACTGACACTAGCACAATACGTTAACACTTCAAAAATAAAAGCACTAACCCGAGGCAAGATCCTTCAGGCTTTTTCGACGGCGTGCCTCTCCACATACATCTCTCCCCCTCGCACGTATGAGCAAAGCCGTGAGTGTAAGGAGAGTGTGTCTAACGGTACCGAGGTCGTGACGACGGGACCCGGGACGAGTCACGATTTTGAAAAAGTGTCGGCAATCGGGCGCGCGCGGCATCCCTGCGCTGGCGTGGGCGCAAGTGATAGATTTTATAGCACCTGTAATAAATTCAACAATGAAGCATTTTATTCTGGTCTGCCTGAATTTCATACTCGATTTTTATGTAATGTTACATAAAAATCGAGTATGAAATCATCATATCATCGCATTCATTTTGTTCATTATCGTGTGCTTATGAGAAATTTTCAACAAATAAAGTCCTGACTTTTTTTAAATCGACAAGCTTAGCCTTCTTACGGAAAGTAATTAAAGTTATTTTAATAAATTCCATGCATTTAATAAAATGATTTTAAAAATCCTGTGAATATCAAAATTGCGATACCAATTTTTTTATCAATTTCACAGATTGATATTAAAAATTAGGTTTAATTAGGAAACCTTCATTTTCAGAATTCTTACTAAATAAAACATTTCCTTTCTTCCCGGCTATATTTAAATTACATATACTTTTGTTTCTAAAATATCATGACTCTTACAAAGAATATTTGATGTTATCCTCATAAATACTTTTGTATGCATTGCAAAACTAATTGCAATTTTGGTATCGCTGTTTGCTTTAACATTATACCATACCCTTCGTACGGCATAGTCTGCATCATTGTATTATACGGACCTTTATTTTATATAAACTTCCACAATAACTGAGAAAGCGAGACCTCTTGTGGTTTGTAAACTCAGATTATTTGAACAAAATTTACATTTCACTAATATTGTATAACCTTTGCATTGCACGTCATAGTTAATTTTCCGTGACTTCAATGAAGATGTAATAATTTGAAGAATTTCTATAATCCATTTTTGCAATATTTTTTAAATTAAGAGATTTACAAAAGTGTACTAAATCTTCAACTTATAGTATTGTGTGAATCCATAAATCATATCTACCGTTGAAACTTACGATTTTGAAATTTACAATCATGACAAATCACATTTTTGGAGTCCCTACAAGTTTCTGTGTCCAATTACTTTATATTGTTGGACCTCCGAAACCGACCTACCTTAGGCCTCCGGCGCATCGGACCCAATCGCCTCCCTATTGTGCCCATATTACTTGCAAATTTTAATAATATGATTCCTTAAAAATGGCCTATTCAAATTGACAGCGACACTGAGGTTTGCAAATTCACAACCAAGTTGATATTACAGTAATTTATTATTCGAGCAATCCAAACTAACTCGCCGTTAGATAGAAATTTGCCGCTGATTTGGAAGTTTGATAGAAATTCACAGCTTATATCAATATTTGTAAAATTCACAGTCCAATGAAGCGTGGAAACGAAAATTTCGTTGCTGTTTTCTCGCTCGACCGGTAGTGTAAGTAATTTTGTAATTTGTGTTCGTATCGCATTGTTGCGGTCAAGATGTATGGTTCTTGTATGACTGTGAGGTTTGCGGGTAATTGAAATGTCGGTTGCACCGTACCTTCGTAACATGAATTTGCTTAGAATCCTTACACCGTTATGTTGTGTAGTTTGTTTATTTGCTGAAGCCGTTAGATGGTTAGCTTTTATTATGAGATAAAAGTATATCTTTTATTTTTAATCAAGATTGCGTCTGGTGTACCCACAGACATCCGAATAAAATTAGACTGGACAAGCCGCCAAGTTTATAGGCAGTCCCAGTGTCGCAATTACTTTTCAATTCTTACCTGTGAAAAGATATTATATTTCTTGGTAAATTTTACTGATTCACTGCGATGATGGCATGTTACAATTGCACAGAATGGCATTTTGGAAAAAAAAACGGTAATTTCTTCTAAAATTCGTGCGTCTTCATTCGTCTCACGGAGCGTAAACTATAGCCAGTGTATGCTCGTTGAGCATACATTTGTCGCACTTTTTAACGCGGCTTGCCCCATCTCCTGTATTGGGAAATCTGTGGGTGTACCACAGGGATGCTCACTAGGACTTTTGCTTACTAAATTAATTCAATGTAAATGATGATAAATATATTTTACTAAATTAGAAATAAATTTTACATTTCAATTACTAGTACCAGCGTGACAGGCTATATTTCACATCACTTAAATTATTTATAGGCTTAATACAGTTGTAGTCCTTATTTTGTACAGATAAATATATGTCCCGGATGTGACGTTGTACTAAGTTCTTGCAAATAAACGTCACTTGTGTCAAAGGGAGTGGAAGAAACAAACCAATAAACGTGGAAACAGATGCGTACCGAATCACCCCGGGTCACCGTTGTCGTTGCATAATATTAATAATAAAAAAATAACAAATACGGCAAAAATTGAAATTCCGCCGATTGGAGACGGCCCACCCTTGTCACGGCGCGTGTCAAATGAACAAATATCGAATCATCGCGCCAAAAGCCGTGCGCGCGGACAAAAGGAAACGCCTTTTATCTCCTAACGCGGACAACATAATTTCCTTTGCGAGAAATAGACGACCACCATTTAAAAAAATCAAATTCCGTTTTTAATTTTAGAACAGCATAACCGCATCGCCTGCGAATTAGTGATTTATCGTTGGCTAATAGAGTTGTTAATTCATTGGTTGTGGATGTTAACCCCAAAAGTTGATATATGGAAATATTAATCAGAGCGATAAGTGTGGGATGCTGGCGTGTTAGACAGTCGGTCCGTTCGTCTGTCTGTTATCTGATGGTTTGCGATAAAGGGTGGGGTTACAGTAACACGTGCTTCCGCGACCTTATCGGAAGGGATGGTACGTGCTGAGTATTTGAATTTTGTATAACAAAAACAACGGAGTTATGGGCGTCTTGATATTTTAAAGCGTTGCTTACTTACTTTGATCCTTGTAATATTACTGTAATATACGATTTTAGAGAATATATAAGTGAAATAAAGAGTAGGTTACCTTTATATAAAATACATCCCAATTGTATTAATAAAGCTATTTTAGGTTATGTTTTGCGGGAGAATATCGCGGTAATACCACGGGGCACTAGTGATAAATAAATTACAGACTTTATCTTTATTATTATTTTTTTTATTTACGTTATAAGTGTACAGGACGGTCTGGACGCTCACCTGATGGTAAGTGATACGCCAGACTATGACAGAGCGGCATGAAAGGAGACCAACAACTGACAGACAGTTATCCTCCATCAATGCCGCACTGCGCCGTCACCGAGACAACAGATGTTAGATCTCCTATACCCGGTAATTTCACTAGCTACAGTGCCCTCATCCCGAAACACAAAAGTGCATAGCACTCCTGTTTCACGGGATGATATCTGGCACTGCGGTGGTATCTACCTAGACGACTCAGTATCACTAAAAGTGTTGCCAAATTTTCGTTTAGTTACCTCTGATAGAATTTTCTTTCTCAACGTACACATATCAAAAGCGCTATATTCCTTTAACCAATTCTTCATAAAGATTTACATAACAGAAGTTATATACATGCAATTACTATAAATATAAACTTGATAGTAATATCATATCTTGTACACTTTCCCGTGTATTTGCGGATATAATTTGATCATTACTAGAAGTAATGGCTCGTAAAACTAATATTAATTGGTCGACCGTCTTGCGGATACCACACTTTGGGCTTAAGAAACCGCTATACCGTATTGGTAAGACCACCACACGTTCCTATTTGTTAGGACGTCCTGATATCTGAAAGTAACACAAATATATATTTTTAGATCTTTTATTCCTGTCTTCTGGGTGTCTTTTATCAATTTCGTCATTTGTCGGAATCTACATAAAATGTAGTCTTAAATGTCCCAAAGATTCTCTCAGACAATTTTAGTAAAAAAACAAACATTAAATACACCACTTTACAGGTGGTATATGTATATTTTGAATGTTTTGAGTTACAACTGCAGCCAAATCTGTCTTACCCTTACATGTCTTGGGACGTCGAGTTGATTGATAAAGTTATGATTCACTTCCTGATTTTTTTGTGTTATTATAAGTCGATATATATAATTTAAAAGAGTGCCATAAGAAACAGCGGTGATAAACACATGCAACAAATCAGCGTTCTCACTGAACAAAACTTTGATAAGCATTATCTTGAGCACACCTGCCAAGCATGGAGATATGATAAACTTATAGTAGAGAAGGCTCTAAGACCAGCAAAAGGCTTTCAAGGGCTGTCAAAGTATAACAAGGAATATCCTGGTTTATCGAAAAGTGTGGTCGCCCTGCACGTGCCGTACCGTTACAAGATACTCTGCCGTCTGTTCGAGATAAATTAATGATCTTCATTAATTGTGTAGAACTAATGATCTATTATAGTTTATTAATACGTAAAATATCAATTTCACCAAGAATTTATAATGATAGCACCTACTGAGAATGACAGTGTTGAAATATTTAAATTTCCACAATGATAAAATCATCCTGAAATCACCAAAGTGCATAACACTCCTGTTACACAGGACGATGGCACTGCGGTGGTAACTACTTAGACGACTCAGTATCGAGTCTACCACCAAGTTGCTCAGATTCATGACTATTTTGTTGTTCTAGCATTTAACTTGATGCCAAACCCTTGAGTCAATGCATTTTTTTTCAAACTGACTACTGCTGTTGGCCGCATATGGTCTTTACAGCTTCACCGGGCAATTGGCGAGCGCAGATGGCTCTCAGCCTTAAAGTTTACACAACGAGCCTAAGGGCGTCCCGAAACTCAAACCTCGGCTTAGGGCGTTTCAGGGGGTAGAATATCATTCTTATCAGCGACCATCCTTTAACGTTTTACTGCAAGGCAATGCCAGAGACGCCTTAAAGCGTCATAATCAATAGATTTGCCATTGTGTCTGGATTTCTAGCGGTCAATGGGTTAGAGATCTAAATAAGAAAAGATGAAAATAATATCAATCGCATTATCTAAATTCTAGACTGAAATTATTAGGTAAAATCTTGTATGTACTATACTATAGACTTTTATAGAAAAGAATATATTTTATTCTATTCTACAATAGATTTTTATATGGTCTATAGGTAAAAGTTTGCTCATTTATCGTTCCAGTAATATTGTTACGGTTATAATAAATTTAATTTTCACACTCGAATGCGTTGACATACGTATTTGTTGTTTTTATAAGAGGCGATAAATATCCAATTCGAAATGGAGGAGTTAGCGTACAGTTAAATTATATTGAATATTTTATTGTTCATTGTTTACTGTTCGGTAACCGTAACACTTTCAGCATTCCGTATTGGAGTTATCCAAAATATTATTAAAAGTTAAACGCTTTGGCAGCGTTATAAAATGGTTTAAAGCCGAATAACAATTTGTTTATGCGAAAACTGTTTTCATATTTTACACTTTATATATACAAAATACAGTCTAAAAACTCATTGTATATTTATGTAGAGAAAACTAAAATAAATCACCGAAGTCTCGGACATTAGCAAATGAAAACCCTAAACCGGTGGGGTTCCCGGGCGGGGCACAAAAGCGCGTTGTGGCCACAGATGGCGCTCATTGGCCGCTAACTAATCTTAGCCCTCCGCTTTTTACGGCTGAACGTTAAAATTGCATAAGTCAAAAAATAGACAGTTCCATAGAAAATATAATCAAATTCAAATAAATGATTTTTCTTTCTTCTTTCTTTCTTTCTTCTAATTCGTCTCTATAGTAGATATTCATTTCTTTAATAAAAACGTTTTTTCATGTTTCTATATATTAAAAAGAATTAGAAGACTAAAATGAACAGTGTACAATAAGTACTTTAGAAGTTATTACAAGTAGGTACTAATAATATAGTTTATCATTAAAAAAATAACGTTAATATCTTTAGTATATTTATTATATCTTTAGTGTCAGCATTCTAGTATGTTTGCACATAAAATTTTTAACTTTTCCTAATATAATATAATATTTACAGCAATCAATTTGGTATTTATAGTTCACATTTGCATTATTACATAAATGTTGTCAATTACCCAGTGTAGTGGTAAAATATCATCAGTATAAAAAGTTTATATCCTTATAAAAACAACATTGACTTACTTGCATTAAATTATGGTTACCATTATGTCATTGTTAAAAATAAAGATTAAAATGAAAACTATAAAATACAAAACATGTATTTTAAAGTTACTACTACTTTACGTTTTGCCGTTAATATGTAAATACGCACATTGATATTACCATGGCCTGAATTTGTTCAAATCTCTCGCGTCAGGGGGCAGCACAATTAATTGAATTACGTGTCGCTCCGCATTACACGTCCTGTGGTTTTAGTTTGTTTTACGACTAACTAGTGTCCGATGTTTTATTCCATAGATTGAAGCTGCTATAGCAAATTAAGCTTTATTACATTCTCTTTAAGAACTTTATTTAATAAATAGATATGTTTGATTAGAAGTTATCGCATGACTACTCATTAAGTATATGATTTGTATTAAGTAATGCATCTGAAGTCTACTTTGATTATTATAAGCCTTCATATTTTGATGTGTTCATTATGTGTTCATTTAGATTTAGTGTTTTGTTTTTGTTTGAACTCTTACTACTAAGTACCTATTCAGTAAATGTTTTCAAGGATACCATTTGTGTTCGCCAATGTACAGGTAAAACCATAGATTAAGAATTCGCGCGCTGCATATCTTATATCTATGGGTACAACTGTAAAAACGTTTTGCGACCAATAGCAGTATACAGGTAACAAAAAGTTTTAATAAATGTTTATTAAATGTACTTAAAAACCTTTTGAAATGAATAAGTACAACTTTTGCAAAAAAATATTGAAGTGATAGTGGAAATTCCAGTAACTGAAAGTTAACGTAATATTTCAAGCCTAGTTCAAGTTTTTGTTAATTTCTGTGTTGTAAACTTTGTCAATGGAAATAAATTAATATAATTATTTCACTCTGCGAGTCATTCCTAAAGCTGACCTTTATTTACAGTGTTGCATGTGCAAAATATACTCAGCAATAGACATTTTGAAAATAAAGAGCCTCATTGAAATCTAAAACGTTTGTTCCCAGCACGTTTTGTCTGAGGTCCTAAGAAAGCGTCCGCATTTTCAATCCCTTTATCTCTCCAACGTCTAACCGTCTAACGGGCGAGGTGCGGCTTTTGATACCCCACGTTACAAACTTGGGACCTATCCATTGTGCCTCCTTATCGCGTCCCGAACTTCTCCTGCAAGACAATGGGAAGACACGAATAGTGCTGACGCCTGTCCGAGGTTTTCGGGAATCATTCTGATAATAAACAAACACGTGGAATCCACATGACTATTGTTTTTGTGTGTATTTGATTTAATGATAAAACTTATGTGTTTTTGAAAAATAAAATACAAGAATTTGACTAGCTGTTAGGATATGACAGACTAAATATGACAGGATTGCATAAATTTCTCAAATAATTTATTTTGTATAAAAGCCATAGAAAAGTTTTAGCTTTTAAATGTATTTGATATCTCGAAATACAATTTAAAAAATCTCATTGAAATTGTATTACGAGTTATCAATTAAAATTAGCTGTATAAAAGTTTGAAATTAATTTTCTTGATTTATTGCATCCTTAAACCAAATTTATCGTACCTAGTTTATACCTGTTATTTTTTATTGGAATATTTATCATAAAATATACCTATATTACACATAAAAAAAGTATTCTGACATTATGAATTCATATAAACTGACGATTGTATCGACGTTTAACAAACATTACAACAGTTTCAAATGCCTCATATCGTTACAATTCTAACCCCCGCTAGCGACAGAAGCCATCAGATATTTGGTATTAAACGGATAACAGCATGCGATGACAGCACCCCGGGGAGGTTTACATTAACACACATTATTATTATGGTCTGTTAGACACTTAACCGCACAGATTACGCGCGGCCAAACTACACTGGCCTTTGACGGGTTAATGTCACAGAACAAGATCATTGAGCCTTAAATAGGGCAGAGGGGTCAGTGTATAGTGGTTGTTGATTGTTGGCAAGTCAGCATTGTTTGCATAGGTCGAGAATCGTAGTTGATCCTCAATTGGCTGCTCTAAGCGGTGGTTAAACTATGACGACAGTGTAAAGATGAATTTTAAGCAGTCGATACATTATGATTTCAAACAAATTAGCACTTTATTTAATGTTATGTTTTATTTTTGATTTCGGTTTGGATTTAAGATTTGTCTTTTCTTAGGTCAAGTTCACACAACTTTCAATAAGTTCTTAAAAACAATAAAACACAGGTGAAATAGAAGATTATTTTCTTTGCTTTTATCCGTGCTTCAGTTACGAGTATATATTATTTAACACAGGTGTCAAATACAAGATCCTGGGCTTCTTAAATACAAACTTATATGTGACGACCCATTTGGTGTTGTGGTTGAGACGTCGGCTGCAACACCAAGAGTTCCGGGTTCGATCCCCGGGCAGTACAAACATTTGAGTGCATGAATATGTCTGTTTGTAATGGTCTGGGTGTTTTCTATGTATAATATGTATGTATTTACAAAAAAACGTATATAAGTATGTTTATCCGTTGTTTAATACCCATAATACAGGCTTCACGTTTAACTTGGGGCTAGATGGCGCTGTGTGAATGTCAGTGGATATTAATTTATTATTTATATAGGCCGTCTCAAAGATTGTCTCCAAGCGCTTAAGCAAGTTTAAATTCAAACAGATCTAACAGTACTAATGCGTATATTATTTCGATACAACAATAAACATTAACAATGACCATTAGAGCCCCTGATGGGCGATTAGAGGCGAACTCGCGAACAAGCAAGTTGGCGCACAAATCAAGAGAGATATTCAATCTGTGTGCTAAGGGTACAGGAATTATGCTGCGATATAGCCTGAGAGTAGGGTTGGCGGTAGATTTGGTTTCTAGAACAGTATAATCTAAGATAATATTGTATGTTTAAAGATTTTAAGTCTTTAGACTTAAATAAGCCACTTACATGAATTACTTATTAAAATGTTTTGTTTCAAGATAACTAAATAATACATTATAGAAGAAGGAAAAAAGAAATTTTATTTGTATTTCTACTTTGTAGGTATGAAACAGATCATTTTCAATTACATAAGGTGATACATAGTTTAAACTTAAAGCTATTATATAATTTCGTTCAGTTACAGATATAAATGTTCGGGGAGAAATCAAATGCGTTTTCCCTAAATACAGACATGTTTTTGCACATATTTCTGGTCAAGGTAGACGAAAGTTTCAAAACAAAAGCAAATTAAGTTTGCCATGAGAGGCCTACCTCATCCTTTTAAACGGTATTATAGTAATATTACTTAGCCTTTTCTGGTACAAAAATGCTGATCATTATAGTAATTAAACCCCCTAAAGTGAAATTGATTTTTCTGCATATTGATTTTTACTTTATATCAAAATCACATTATTTTGTACAATCTTTTCTTCGGCTTGTTAATTCAGGTGAATGAATTGACTCTTTGAAGCCATCATCATCAGCCTATAGCGGCCCACCGCAGGGCACAGGCCTTCCTACACAATTAACTTCCTAATTTTCCTAATAAGCGTGTGGGTGGCACATACAATAGAGATCTAACATATTTTGTTACCACTCAAGATCACAAACAAAACGGTAGCACATCTAATGTCCCTTAATCTTGTATTAACGATCTGTAAAGGGATACGGAAGGGATAGGTGAAGGGCTGTTGCACAAATTAAGGTCTGTAATGGTTATCGACGGATCTGAGCGACCCGCGGATAACCGGACTTACGCGCGGGATGAATTCTAATGCCGTGCCGATGTAAGGGTTAACTTGTAACTGTTTATGCTTGAAAGTTAGAAACCGGAATTGAATATATAGGTGGTCAGTAAGGGCACTGCATACTAAGGGTTAGGTTTAGGGTTGACAAATTTATAGAATGAAGAAAAAGTTTTGTACATTACTAAAAAGTAAATTAATATTTTTTTAGTCAAAATATTATGATTATATTATTTTGATGTATTATATACTATATTATAGTTATGCAATTCAGGAAGGCCTACTCTTTTCAGTGGGATGATAGAGGCTGATGATAATTTTAGGTATTTTACTTGTAGAAAATACAATGTATTACTTTCGTAAAACGTCATTTTTTGCTTGGCCAATGTAATTAAATATAAACTTTAATTTCATTGATATTAAATAAAATATTAAATATATATACATATAACTTCATCCATTCAGGCATTTTGAGACTATCTTTACCGATACTTTAAAACTGGTTTTAAAAAAAAATATGTCGATATTTTCACATATAATTTTAAAATGGTACCGGAACGACAGTATCTCATAATTGTACAAAATTATCAATTTTATTTCAGAGGGTAAACAATCCTTGTCATAACAATGAATATTAGCTGTAACATGCAAAATTATTAATTACCCTCACGTCACATAAATAACAAACGGCTAAAATTAATAAAGCTTTCACACTGCGTTGTTTCTAAGACGCATTCATCTTCCCTTCTGTATTCAAATTACACTCTTATCAGTGGATGGCAGTTTTCAGCCACCCCCTGTGAATTTACTGCATTTTCAACTTTATTTCTTAAAACATAGATGCGACAGTGAACTTGGGGAAAGCTTGCGAAACTACCTTATCAGCTGAATGTCTTTTGGAGTTTTTAATTACATTTTTGCGGCAGTTTAGAGAAGACGTAAATGATAAGTTTATGGCTTGATTTTGTTTATGAGAATTTTTGCATAATTTTTAAATTTATTCGAAAAAAGTAATACATGATTTCGAAAACACATCTGATACTGCTGTCTATAGGCCTTTAGCAAAGAAATGGCCTTTTTTGTCATTTGTAGACACTGGATGACGAAAGTATGACATAAAAAAAATGTGGTAGATTTTAATTTTTTTGGATATTTTATTCACTGTAAACAAGATGGCTGTTACCAGTGGTATAATAATTATAAATATACAGATAATAACAGATGGTATAATAATTCGTTACCGAGTAACTGATTGACCGCAGATGCGGTCAATCAGTTACTCGGTAACGAATTATATTTAAATATTAATAATTTAACATTCAATTAGTTACAATAAAAGATACTAAAATATTTACAATAATATATACTAAAATATTGACAACTTTTCCAGGACTAAAACGGAGGCAATATGCTAGTGTTCCCATAGCATAAGCAATAACCTTTGGCCTTCTACGATATTTATAAAGACAGTTAAAATTTACTGGGATGTTCTATTACGGTGGTGCAAGTTATAAAGTAAGAGAACTGTGCAATTAATCTGCTACATGATATTACATTTCAGCTAAGTTTGTCTGTTAGGAAATACTCATAGTTGTACTCGTGCCAACATATCATTTCATATTTTAATTCAAAGATATATCTTCAAATAAAGTGACTCGTGTATGAGTCATATATATAAACATAGATCGAATTTTGAAGTTTGTTTGATCATGTATTATTAAAGAAGACGTAAAATTAGAAATTCACACAATTATATTATAACATGAATATGAAACTGTTGTTGTTCGATAATGGCTTGTATTTCTCCTATGTTGTTATGTGTTAATTGTAGTTAAAAATAAGAAAAATAGCAACAAGTAAGTACTAAATGAAAACAATCATTAAAGCATTGATTCGAAACCAATTTTCGGATTAAATCGCAAAAATAAAAACGTTTCGGTGAATTTTCCGTTATCGTTGTTATGTGCAGACTTGTAAAATAAAACAATATGGCTCTAGTCCAGTAAAAATGTAACTGATAAATCTTAAGCCAAGTTCACATTAGAAGGCAATTAAAATAAAAATTATAGAAAAGATACAATCAAATAACTTAACTTAAACGATGACGTACTAAAGCGAATTCTATAATAATAATAATAACGTTTATTTCTCACCATAATCATACAATTTCGTATATATTCACAACATCTTAAATCTAGGACACTTATTATGACCCAAATTATCAGCTGTTAATAAGTTATTCTAGATTTTGTTGTGTGGACTCTTCCTAATGGCATGGGGCCATATCTGCGGTCATACGTTACATCCGGAGGCAAAGATACCGATCTAATCTATCGATGCACGTTTATCGAGTACTGCTTGTATCGATAACTGCTTATCGATTCCGCATTTGTCACGAACACTCGGTATTCGAGAATAAATCGCGTAAGGCGAAGTTTCGATTGAATTAGGAGTCACGAAATAAATTGTGGGATTGCTTATAACAATAACATGATAGCTTTTTAATTTTTTGTATACCTATATACCATATCCAACCCAAGACCCAAATAGTTTTAGATTTTACCAATAGATAAAATAAAATATAATTAATATACTGTTTTCCTAAAACCACGATTTAATCCGTAATAATAGTTTTATGCAATGTTATGTTTCTTTTCTGCTTTTCTTTTTTCATACGCTGTTACATTGATTAGATTTGATTACTTAAGAGCGTCGGTGGCTCAATGGTGTGGACTGTCGCCTTTCTTCCAGGAGGGCTGAGGTTAAATCCCGGCACGCACCAATGTGTTTTCGAATTTTCGAAAATATATGTACGTTATCCGACGCTCGTACGGTAAAGGAAAACGTCGTGAGGGAAACCTTCATGCACACCTGCGAAGAGATTCGAAGGTAGTGTGTGAAGTCCAATCCGCACTAGGCCCGCGTGGACGACTAAGGCCTAATCACCCTATACGGGTAGGCTCGTGCCCCTCGGTGGGGACGTTTAATGAGCTGATGATGATGACATTAATTACTTGATATTAACACAGTATAGACGATTCCTGAAAATTTTCAATTCCTCATATTATTCTGACTTTAATTTATTTCACAACATTTATTTGGACACGAGTACACATAATATCTTTTTAATTGTTAAATAGATATTGTTATTGTTCATTTATATTTACACAGTTTTCGAACATACGCATCAATATAGTATATTTTAAAAGTTTTAATTGATTATGCCCAACTCGGTTGTCAAACACATTTGAATACGACGTATATTTTCCACACCCACGCACCTACATAAAATTTAAGTTAATGTTTATTATCAGAGAACTATCAACATATATTAGACAAATTAAAATATTCCTAAACGATATCATTTTAATTGGAAATACCAATACATCGGTAGCAGAGCAAACAAGCGATAAATTAAAAGATATATTGTTTCAATGGACCCCCAAGGCAGTTTTGGATACCACTCAATATATTCAGGTATAGAAATACTTAATTCAAATCTCTTATTTTAAAGGGGGATATAATAAGCTACATAGTTATGTCAAATAATATCCATCACCAGGTGAAGCTGTAAAGGCCATCTGCGGCCAACAGCAGTAGTCAGTTCGGAAAAAGAAACAAACAATATTGATAAAAATGTGTCCTGACATTACCTAAGTAAAAACTTAGTGACGATTAATTTCAAACTTTGACACGATACTATGTATCTTATGATCTTTATCTTGGTATAGTGATTAATAATATAATTCATATCTTGTCTTGCGGTATATTATATGTGAACCCGTGCCAACATGGTCGAAATAATGTATTATGTTCTGAATAATAAATAACACATACTAATTACTCAAAAACAAGCTTATCTTCGCTCGATCGCTGCATAGCCTTACAGTATTTATATGGTTAAAAAAATTATGCTTCGTTTTATAAGCGGTAGCGATTCGTTTAAAAAAACAGATTTATTAAAAAAGAGGTTAGATAATGATTCACAGAGAATAAGGCTACTTACTGCTACTATGTAAAATTGTTTGTTAAAAAATTGTTTCAGGTAAAGAAATTTAAGTATTTTGGAATATTTCATTTGAAAATGTAACAAAAAATTAAGCTAGAGTTTGCATATGATTGCAACGCTGGCACTTTTGCTTTTATTTACATCAAACTGTCAAAAAAATCAATTAAGGCAGATGTAATCAAACAAATACCTATGTCAATTCATCTGAAGCAAGCGATCAATTAGCAGTAGCTTCATTTGACATTCATAAGTGTTCTATAAGGACCTAAACTGAATAAACACTTTTCATTTTCATTAAATAAAACTTACACCTATATCCGTTTCTAATCATTCTGGCTGCCTGTCATTATTGAGAGCCTAAGAATTATATTATGAGAATACTATGTTTATCCTTTGTTCAAAGGTTTCTTGAAATCACACAATGTGTGTGGATTTTGTGCGACATTACGACCCACATCAACCACTGTCTTCTTGAGACTTACGCCCAAAGTGAGCCCCACGCCGCGTCCGTCTGTCAGTGCGCCGTTGACAGGTGTTAAATCGTAGGAGAAACGAGCGCACGCATGCGCCGGCGCAGCGCGCCCGTGTAATTAGTTGAGTCATGCCGATTAAGTAATAATGCTGGACATTGGAGCAATTGTTTTGGTATTGTACTACGTATTCTCTTGTAGTACAGCCTTGTAATGATTGTAGAAATATCTAAAGGATGGAATAGTGATCCAGGCATTAGGAATATAGTGTTTAGGTATTTTGTATAAATAAAGAATAAAGTAAAAATATGAAACGAACGTTTACTTTTATTGCGCCCAATATAGGCCACTTTGATCGCCCTTGTATTTGTCATCCGAGGTCCCGGAAACCGCACGAAAATACATAGTTCGGGCAAATTAGTACTTTATGGTCTTTATTAAAAGATTTTTAATAAAATATATCTTTCTAGCCTATTATTGTATATGTTGCAGAACTTTTGACAGAATTTCCATTAAGATGATTGTATTTTTATACTGAACCAATTTCAATTTTTTTCTTTCGAATAAGTATTATAATACTTATGTCAATGTTCTGATACTTATCCAGATAATTCAAAAACTATGCTGACTTATTTTTAGGTGCGCTGAAGCTTATAAACACCTATCCTTCATATATCTTAAGTGGCTTCTGACAAATATTTGTCTACAATCAGTTCCTACTCTAACATTTCAAATATCTACCAAGAACTTTCACTTGAAACAAACAATAGAATCAATTTATTATTTTCGCTTCCAAAGAGACATTGTAAGACCTTGTCCATTCTCCCAATAAAGCATAGATCAAATGAGCATATCTTTGCGTGGTCCATTCACACCGTCTGTGTTAAATCAACGTCCTCCGTATATGCATTACGGTGTTCAGACTGTCCGTCTGTCACCTGATACTGGGAAATGCTGTTCGTATATATCAGTTGGTGTTTATGGGCTATGCTGAAGTTGACTAGTGTTCTTGGTGCGCTCATTGCGTGTAGAATAAGAGGTGCAAGTTTGTCTGACGCTATTACGATAGATTTATCATAAAACCATTGTGTAAAGATTATGACAAAAATGTATGATTTAAAGTGATTTCTTTAGACTCCAAATCATTCCAGATGGGATGTTCAGATTCAGCTGAAATACAAATAAAATTTGATATAAACTGTAATTTAAATAAAAATGTTGAGTAACAAAATACTCCAAATTGCAAAACAGGGCTTATTAAAATTTAAATTACATTTCATTTGTAACATTCATTTAATTTACTCCTCGAAATACCAAATTTGTTTGTTTTTAACTCCCATAACTACTGAGCAATCGATAAAGAATTCTGCCGTTTCAATTTTTTCAACAACCATGAAGAACTTTAACAACCACACGATTAATGGCTCCGCGGGGAATACCGTAGAAAATTAACCGAAAGTATTTTCTCACTTAATTAACTACAATTGTGTCGTTAGCAAGCAGGGTTTGTCACTGTCCGCAGTTAGGATTAGGGTTGTATTTTACCCAGATACAACCAAAAACGCCAAAGATGCGAGAATTTTCGCTTTTTTTTAAAGTTTTTCCTGTGTTAACAGAATGGGTTTTTTACAGAAATGACTTAATATCGAATTAATAGTTATGAAGATCAGTAAAATAAAACTTTATGAATCGTCATGTCTTTCAGTGACACTTAAGAGAGACGACATGTGCTGGTTGTTTCATCATCATTCATTGCTGAATTATCATTTTGTACCCACTACTATAATAAATTTTACTTAAACTATACGTGAACCTTGTTTAATATATTTCTTGAACAAAATAATTCTGTTGATTCAAACTTGAAATTCAAAGTGCGTGAAAATAGTGGACAGACTTGTAAAGAAAGTTTTAGTCATCTTAATAAACTAAGAACAAAACTGTGACATCCCTGTAGAGCATAATCGAAGACTGACCAGTCTCCAAGGGACCTCTATTAACATTCTGTGTGTTTATCTTTTTTATCTTCATCCTCTTAATAAATAGTAAGATACTCAACACATTGAGGACTGTAAGATGCCAATACAACATGTAATGAATAAATAACTATTATGGTTATATCTTACAATTTATTAACTTTCAATTGTACGTATTTAGAACCTTCAGTTTATATTGGGACTCATTGATACTTAGCTTCATTTATAAGCAGCTTTAACTTTAATAAATATTTCAATGTAATAGGAATAACCAATAAAAGACTTTGTATAGTACTAACCTTTGGTTTGAGCTCAGTTTTATGTATTATACAAAAACCTAATGACATTTTATTCATATTTTTAAAAATCTCCTTTCAATTATCGTCTTGGAGGATTTGATCATAACGCCATGAAATTGATATTTTTAACATAAACATGTTTTGATATCCAAGTTATTCAACATACAAATAAGTATTGTTGCTAATACGCATATATTATTAATAACTTACCAAAGTGTGACTAAATTATATACAGATATTTGAATAATCTTAGTTCGGAGAACAATAGGCGTGACCCAATACGGTCGTCCATCATAAATCCACATTAAAGATTAGACGTCGCACGCCCAATAGTTATATCTCGACATCTATTTACGCGACCAATTAAAAAAGACGCAACAAAGAAAGCACCGAATGCACCTGACACCACCACTCAACGTGGCAGGTTAATGTAGGTTCACACGTGAACCTAAGGTGAGAGCGATCCACCAGCGGCAAGGCCGAGAGTCTCGATCAATTTGAAATGGAACCTGCCGTTCATATAATAAGGTCAACATTCCCACGGTCGCCGGTTAAGAGCACAATTAAGAAAGTATCCGATAAGGCGCGTGATCTGATGTTAGAAAAAGGACTTTATTTGTGATGTTTAAGAGTTGTATTTGAAGTGGATAGTGGGGAAGGACCGGTTGGTTCGGTCGCGAACTTTTACCTATAAATTTGTGTCGGCATGCGGCGGTGGGCATGCTATGTCTGGAAGCTCTATGGGGCTTGTGCCTTATGTCACAAGCTACCGAGATCGTTTACAGTTAGAACATTTTTGTTAGGCTGCTAATGCAAATGAATGCCTCGTGCTTAGCGGAACATGTGATGGATGTTTCCAGTTTCGAGAATGTATTCAGAAGAATATATTTAACATAAAAGTTGAGACTCCGTTTCTAAGAATGTGGGTAGTTAAATTAATTTGAAACATGTAAATAATTGAATTTTATGATTAATTGGTACAAATAAAAAGTAATATGAATAATTTTGAGTTATATTCAATGCGAATTCGTATAATTTAGTCGTCAAATATTTTCAAACTTGTCTTGTTTTGTGTCGGCCTAAAGGATGTAACTGTCAATGAAATTACCGAGAATCGTGACTTCAAAATCCGTAAATGATTTATCATCATGTCACAAGCTAATAACAATTAGAATCACTGGTTATAAATAGGTAATCTTCTAAATGGAAATCTATTTTTTAAAAGTTACAAGTGTTGTTACGGTAACAGCGTCGGTGGCTCAGTGGTGTGGACTGTCACCTTTCTACCGGGAGGGCTGAGGTTCAAATCCCGACACGTACCAATGTATTTTCGAATTTGGGAAAATATATGTACGTTATCCGACGCTCTTACGGTGAAGGAAAACATCGTGAGGAAACCTTCATGCACGCCTGCGAAGAGATTCGAAGGTGGTGTGTGAAGTCGTCGAATCCGCACTGGGCCCGCGTGGACGACTAAGGCCTAATCACCCTAAACGGGTAGGCTCGTGCCCCTCGGTGGGGACGTTTAATGAGCTGATGATAATGATGATGACAAGTGTTGTTACTTGATATGTGCATATTTTGTTACAATGGTGAAACATAGAGCCCAAAATTATAACTTATAATATATATATTCGTACATTTATAAATAAATATAGGATAATAACATAACATACACTTTATTGCACAAAAAAAAAGAAGAGTTAAAACCAAGACAGAACAAAAAAAAACAGAAAATATCAAATTGATTTTACAATAAAATTATATTATTTGATGTGATCTAGTGTATTAGGTACAGAGTCAAAATCAGATGAAGATTGCCAGTTTTCGTTTGGATTAAGACATACTTGGTTTTCGATTTTTTGAGCTAAGTCCCGCCTCTTTTCTCTGGTGAAGTCGCAATTCAGTTGCAAATTACCTACAGTAGCTGTTTAAAAAACGAGCATTTGAAACCACTACCGCTTACGCGTATGACTTAAAGCTTTAGCGGCGCGTTTCTCAACGAGTCAATTAAATCTGCCTCATTACTAGACCGTTCTTAGCTGATGCTAATGCACTTTTACCAGGACATCTTATTCATGTTTATCTAGAAATGGTGAACTAACTTTTTTATAACTAATTTAAAGGCCGCTTAAGAAACCTTTTGATTTACATAAAATATAATTGAATATCTTTATTTACCCAATACAATTTGTAATAGATCATTTTGTTTAACTCGTTAAATAAATAAATATTATAAAATTTGTAAGATATCTACCAACTTAAAAATGATTTCGTTTACTCAATATAAAATATTTATATAAACACTTATACTACTATGTCCAATTAATGTAATTATATTTAAGGTTATACGGCGCTCTGAAACTGTAGCCTTAGTTTTAAATACCTAACAAATGTTGCAATGCCCTGACAGGGTCATGTTGAGAAACCTGTACTAATATTATAAGACCATTGTTAACCAACATGCGCAATAAATGAATATGAATATGAATATAAATCCTCAGAAGTAAAAATCAACAAACACAGTTTTGGGTACAAAAATGGTCTCAGCTTTACTTCCAGATTTCTCGATCGGGTTACTGAGCATGCTACACTTAAAAGTAATATTTTACTTGTAAGCTAACAAACTAAAGATATTACATGAGACTCTGTTTGTTGCTTTTGCAATGGCATAAATACCGAGAATAAGCATCATGGTCTAACCCATGTACCAACACGAATATACAGTATATCTAGCATATTGACGACCCATTTGACGTAATGATCAAAACGTCGGCTACTACACCAAGGGTTCCGGATTCGATCCCCGGGCAGTATAAGCATTTGTGTTCATGAACATGTTTGTTTGTATTGGTCTGAGTGTTTTCTATGTATAATATGTATGTATTCACAACATAAAAAATGTATATAAGTATGTATATCAGTTGTATAGTACCCGTTATACAAGCTTCACGGGGCTAGATGGCGTTGTGTGAATGTCAGTGCATATTTATTCATTTATATACCAGTATATACCATATACCACACATCCTTTAGGCCCACACAAAACAAGACAAGTTTGAAAATATTTGACGACTAAATTATACGAATTCGCATTGAATATAACTCAAAATTATTCATATTACTTTTACCATATTGAAATAATGGCAGGCTTAGCACAAATCTCGAAAGTAATCTTATAAGCTGCAATGTTTCTAAATCCTTCCAAGCTTTAAAATAATTCCAAATATATTTATACATAAAGACTTCCGCAAAACAAAATCAGTTCGGCTATGTGTTTTCATTACAATGAAATAGTGCTATAAATTACCGAAACACTTCGGCAAAGTAAAACGTGTTTGGCCGTTACTGCCAAGGGTGCATAAAGAATAAGCTTTCAGAGAAAGTGCGTTTTGTCACATTTTGGCCGAATAAAAAATAGTGAAATATTATATTGTGTTACATAATCTGAATGGTCCCTTACTTTCATATTAATATTACGAGTATACAATCCCAATTAAATAAAATTATTAAAAACTAAATTAATAATAAAAATACTTTTTAATAATTTTATTATATCTTCGAGGAATTTCACTAGAAATTTTCTGGACCCCCCCTTCCACAAAATTTCTAGTGAAATAGAAAGAGGCTAAAATACTTTTCCAATAAATAATGGAACACAGAATTACAAATTGAATAGGTACTTTTAATGATAATATTAAAAGCATGAAAATTTATGAAAACAAAAGGCACCAAGATCCAAAAGGATTAATGTATAAATATTTTTTTGTAATTACAAATCTATACTTGTCTACTATATCATAAATTACGAAATATCAAATAACACCATAATAATGTTACATTAATGAAATGAACATACAAAATTCAAATGTTATTCCAATGATGGGACAAATTATCTAATAACTTATTCTTATTTATGGCATGTCTTAGCAGAACCACCTGATAAATCATTACATCGTTGATTTGCATTTTTAAATAATTAATATAAAACACCCATCCCATTAAAACCATTAATTAAAATAAAACACCGATTATGAAGTTATTTTTCATCAGCAATTACATTCTTTATTAGATCATCGTTTCGAAAACTTAACACCTTTTCAAATATTAAGAGAATTGAACGACCATTTTGTTTTGACCTATGAGGTTTTGATTCGGTGTGAAATATATCTGGGAATGACAGGTCTTACTTGAATGGAGATTTTTTTTTATTTTTGGTTAAGATTCAAAATTAAAATAGTATACCTACTCGTATGTTTTCACAGGAAAAGTTAAATAAAATCTATTGTATGTCGTTTGTTTTTGCCTGCTAATTAACCGATAGCATATTTAATAAAACGTTGTACAATTTTACGTGCTTTTAGATCATAAAACAATATATCTATTTTAAAATTAAAGATTATATGAAAAGGATTTCAATATTTTTAATGGTAAAAGACAGAAATAAAACGTGATTTAGTTAAGATCAATCAAAAGTACCAATATTGGACAAAGCTTTGGGCCAACATTGGCCTTTTCCGTGGTGCTAGATTTATTGGGGCCAACCCCAAGTTACGGCTCCGGCTACTGGCGGGCCATTTGTCTCTATCCTTTATGGTAAATGCAAGATTTAGTAGCTTTTTATTTACAGGCCTCGAGCGAAGCCGCAATGAGCCACTTTTAAGGGTCGAAATATCATTTTTTCTATTTTTCCATTAATTAATATGGTGTATTCGCCATGCGAGATTTTTTACAAAAATGAGTACCTACAGTCGATATTCCTAATGTTTTGATCTAGCCATGTAGAAGGTATTTATTGGTCATTTTATGGGAAATTAAGAAATTTCAACAATCACGTGTATATGAATAAAAACCAAAGAGATACAGATTTTGGAGCTGCATATATACGCATTGGTGTATACCAAGTCCCCTCAAAATCAAAACAATACATTATTCTGGAAATACCAGTCGCTGTTAGCATCAGTATTAATACTAAAAACATAAGGTAATATACTTATTATGACCTGAAACGAGGAAAACACATTAAAAATAAAAACTATACTCGCATTAATAACTTAGTGAAAGTCCCCTTCGGCACATTCCCGCAGTTTCCTATTTCCCAAAACAGGAGGAAACTATTTTGGTCGGACAAAAAATATTTCCGCTCGGAGATTTATAGTGCCTCAGCCGCAAGCCCTCTTCGTATAAAACGCGTGAAATGAAGTGTTGCCCTCCCTTTTTTAGCTTCGTCTTCGACGGGACTAGAGCGCCATAGCGTTGCGACATTTCGTGAAGGTAATTCGTAACAAGAAAAATATCTCTCTCTTCTCTTCAAGCTATTGTAGTCCACCGCTAGAGATAGGTGTCACCAATTTGCGCCATATATCCCGGGCGTCCGTTTTCATTATTCAGCCTTCTACCAATAAAAAAAGAAGTTTAAAAATGTTAAGAAAAAATACAAAATCATAAATTATTTATTTGTTTCGGAACCATGTGAAAAGTAATTTAGTGTTATGTTTATATTCGCGCTAGAACATAATGATTAATTATTTTATTTTATGCTCCTAATATATAAAAAATAAAAATAAAATAAGTATAAGTTAAATTATCTTAAATATACTATATATTTATATATATAAATAAAAATAAAACAAGTAGATAAAATAAAACTTTTCAGTGAAACTTATTAAAAACATATTGTTCTTACAATAATGTGAATATTTTTAATCGCATCTGAGTGACGCACTCACTTACAAGCTAACGTTTATCATCGATTGTTCCCTCTAAAAATACTGACAGATTTTTTATTGACCAATTAATTTAATTCTACTGTGATTTAACCGTAAGACATCTTAAATTATGTAGTTGTGACAACACGATTTATCTTATTCAGTGTCGTGTTTTGCGACAAACTTTGGATTTGCAAAGAAATTCTTTATAATGGATTAAGCGCTCAGTTCGGTACTTGGTAAAAACTTTTTTTATATGTTTGCAAGAAAGTCAGTAATAAGTTTACGATTTTTGTCAACATATTCAAAATGTTTTCATAGTACGCGTGCGTTATGAAACTGTATTTTTTTTAAATTGGTTGCGATATTTTTTATTGGTACATCATGCAGATTACTTTTGCTTAAAATACTGTCACAGTTAAAGCTCGCTTTCAATTCTTTTGCTCTGCTTTTATGCCATACGTCACTATCGACTATTCCCGCTAACGGTCACTCAATAACAATAAAAAGGTCCACATAGTCATTCCCGGCACGTACGCCCCCGTACCCGGTCACCATTTCCGAAATTGATATACATTACAATTCACTGGAACTACAAAAAAGCCTTATCCTAATAGAGATAAAGTAGGTTTTTGCTCACCACGCTCGCACGTGCCACGTTGTCATAAATCCAGTGACCAATTTATCTTGATCCGTACAGGAGCTTTCGAAGTTAGCAGTGACAGTCCACGGTGTTTTTGTAGTTTTTTTGCCTCATGCTTTACCAAACACTCTCTCTGCTTTCTGGACGCCTGGTACCAATTGCTTAAGAAATATTATTAGACTGACGTCTTAGGGGATGTCCGACACGATGAAATAAAAAGGTCGTGTGTGTAAGTGCTGAAATTGAGTCGACGTTTTTGAGAGGGATAAGACCAACCATTTGATTCTGCGCGCCCTTTTTGCAAGGATCATATTTTTTAGAATAATGATTAATATATCTCACTAACAAAAAATAAAGTATATAGTTTGGCAATAGTTTTTTAATGATAATTTTATAGGTATCTATTCTATTTCAAACGGTGATAGAAAAAAAACTGCCATTTTTATAAAATACTCAGACGCCATTACTTACGCTACAAAATTAGCTAATAGTGAAATCCTAAGTAAAAATTTTACAATAACATATTACTCCTTTATGTAATAAAAAAACGCAAACGCAAATAAATATATAATCATCATCATCAGCTCATTATACGTCCCCACTGAGGGGCACGAGCCTACCCGTATAGGGGGGGATTAGGCCTTAGTCGTCCACGCGGGCCCAGTGCGGATTGGACGACTTCACACACAACCTTCGAATCTCTTCGCAGGCGTGCATGAAGGTATCCTCACGATGTTTTTCTTCACCGTAAGAGCGTCGGATAACGTACATATATTTTCGAAAATTCGAAAACACATTGGTACGTGTCGGGATTTGAACCTCAGCCCTCCCGGTAGGAAGGCGACAGTCCACACCATTGAGCCACTGACGCTCTAATATATAATAAAAAATACTAAATAATTTCACAAAGCTTGCAAAAGTAGGTGCTCACTCATATTCAAATTATTCCGACAACCTATATGAGATACAGAATATTGTTTACAGATAAAAAAATTGACAAATTAAAAAAAGGGTTTTTAACGATCCCAAAAGACTGCACGCATGTGCAATTTACTCATCGGAGCTATGAGAAGGCTGTAGATATCGCACTGCGATAAAGGTGGACACGACGTGGGCGGCCGGGGGGCGGGACGACAACGATACGACGCCGATACGACCGCGATGCTATCTCACTCATTAATTAACTAAAGTTTCCTCGAGTTTTGAAAGGCTTGAGCAAATTTTCAAGTCCATGTATGTTCCCAAACTAAACACAATATATGTTTAACATCGGCTCTTCTCGAAGATCCTACTTATTCCGAACCGGTGGTAGATTCACAAAAAATATGATAATAATAACAATTGACGATTCAAAAGTATCTGTAACAGATTTATTTGAATAAAGATTTTTTTCTTTCTTTCTTTCTTTCTTCTTTCATCATCAGATCATTTATGATCATAGTAAATAGGTACTTTCGGTCAACACTGACATAAAAATTACTACCCACTGTTATTAATTTCCTTTAATACTGCTTCTGTCATGGTCAGACGTATCACTTATCACCAGGTGAGCTTACTGATTGTCCCGTTCACTTATGACGTTATGATGACACAAAAAAAAATCCTGCGATCGTCATCAAAACATGGTACAAGACATTATTTGTCTTGTACCATGCCATTTTATTAACTGCACGAAAATGAGCATGTAAGAATTACGAATATACGTATCTAGACCTATGAAATAGTGATCTAATTCTTAGCTCTATAAGTATATACTTAGCTCTATAAGTGTATATCCAGAATTAGATACTAATATTAGTACCTAATTCCGGATAGTTTTTATCAAGCAGTGAAGCGTATGTTACGACGAATTTTAGCGGCTTTCTTACTTATTAGCACAGAACACAGTTATACGAAAATCACCTATTTCTTTCTTTCATACTAAATATTAAGCGACCATGAAATGCCATTGGAAGCTCATGTCGAATGAATTTCAGCCTATCAGCTAATCACGTAATATTAAAATCGCCTGTCACGACCGTTACAGAGATAGTTTAATGAAAAACCACGTTCTGTTATGGATTTTGTTACAGTCCAAATACCTTGAAATATAACCATCTTTATGGCTACAAGTAGACTTTGTGGATGTACGAGTAGGTATCAACCTACTTTATTCTGTGGAAAATATTTGTAGACAATTGTACTGAAATCAGTTCAATCAATTGATGATTTTTGGTCGTAAGATGTACCTTATATATATTTGATTGTCATCACAAATTATATAGGTATCTAGATCGGCACAAACATACTTTAGGTGTATGTTCGTGTAAACATACGATTAATTTTATTTTATTATCTGTATTGTACAACAAAACTGTGGAATCGCCATCTGAAATATTCCCTGAGCGATACGACCTGTCTAGCTTCAAGAAGAGAGCGTTCCCACTTAAAAGGCCGGCAACGCATTTCTTTCCCCTCTGGTATTGCAAGTGTACATGGGCGACGGAGTCATTTACCATCAGATGAGCCGTCTGCTCGTTTTCCGCTATCCCATATAAAAAAACACACAGTTATGCCATATTAAGGTTTTACTTAAAACTAGAAATCATAGCTGCGTAAAGTCATTTTAGTTAAGTTTACTCGTTTTTATTTAAAATACCGAACAGGGGGGTTACCGCAATTTCTTAAAACATTATTATTATAATGATACGTCAGCATTTTTGTACCAGAAAAGATGAAGTAATATTACTGTGTTAAGAGATGGCGGTAACCCCCCAGGACAATCTGCAAAACATTTAAACCTGCTAATTAAAACTTTGATAGCATCTGTTGTTTGGGTGAAGGTTTTTGATTTTGTTTATTTTGAATAGTGTTTTCGTTCATATTATAATGCTATTATGGTATGTATTTACTGTGTGGTATTTTGCATGGATTGACTTACAGGGTAGTTGTTTTTCTTTGTTGATTCTTTATAGTCCGTCTTAGGACTTTTGCCTCTTTATTTTTATTTAAAACTACAATAAAGTAATTTGAAAACTCAACTTTTACCGTCTTAAGTGGTGGTTATTGACAATTCTTTGCACAGTCATATAATGTTTCTGTACAGATACAGATTTTTTTAACTCATATTAATTATTCATCATTAGAAATAACTAATGCAATAAAATTCCTAAAATATCTCTGATTCGAAGAGTCGAATATATTTTAATGGAAAAGCTTACTATAGAGTAGACCTATAAAAATGAAATGATAGAATACTCACCTAAATATATACATCTGAAATGTTCACTTAAATATATAAATCTAATTTTGTAGCTGACAAATAATAATTATTTTTGTACTGTATTTTTATCATTTTCTGTACACGCAGTACTAATTAGATGGTACAAGATAAGAATTTTTTGCTTTGCTATGTTTTCATTTTGTCAAGAAAGAGAGGCATAGGTCTATGAGTGTATCATTTGCATGCATTGGTGATGGTTACTACCGGTGAAGGTGAATTCCAAATAATGTTACTAATGAAACTAACTACACCTTTTCTGTTCATGAGCTAATCACCTAAAGTAACCGACACTGTAGACACTAACAATGGGAAAGATCATCGAGATCTTGACAGCGGCTTCGGAACTGCTCGGATTTTGTAAGTATTATTTGTATTATTTTATTTATGTTCTAAACATTAGAATTATCATTTAGGCCCCTTTTCTAGAACGAGACTCAAGCGCTCAATAGCGCTCTATACGACAAATAGCGTCAATCCTAACTCAATTTACATAAAGATTAACGTTGAGTCTTGTTTTAGAATACGGGCCTTGAATACGTGTGTTGAATACTTACCTTTATGGTGTACATGAAGCTGGATTCACACCTTATTTATTTCTCAATTAAAACTAATTTTGTCAACGCTAAACTTACATTAAAGCAGATAAAGCTTAACTTTTCATACACGAAGAATCGAGGCACAATTAATAGGAAATCTGTGTCAGTTGGATATATCTGACGGTGGTTAAGGGGTTAAATATCGATTAAAAGCTAAAATTCACTTGATGACCACTATTTTTTTTAATCATTATTTTTTCAAGTTTCAAGTATATACCCAAGGATTGTATTCAACACAGTTTTTTTATTTGTGTAGTTACATAATAACTAAAGAAGGTATCTACTCTAGTACGTAATTAGATTAGAAAGTTCTATTAGATGTAAATAAAATTAACTGTTTCACTGCATACTGCATGCTTTACTGCATAATACTTTGGATATAATAAGTTCCATATAATAAGTATAATAAACTTATTATTTTTATCAATTTAATATTTATATATGGTATGCCTGTAACTGAACTCAGTTAGAGGCATGCCAGATATAAATACCTTCACGGGATTAATATTTAGCGCATTCCCATTTAAAGGACTAGCAATGCATTTCTTGCTAGAGTAGATTTGTGACGGTGTCATTTACCATCAGATGAGTCCTTTACTCTATTAACTTAAAAAAATGCAATAAGTTCCATAAAAAAGTGTCACATATATGATATCCTTTACTTAATTACAACCTTAGTAAAATAGTTTTAATCCTGATAGTTAAAATCCAACCTTTTTCATCGTCGCCTTCAAAGCGCGTCTACTAAAATATTACTAACACTGCCCCTGCCGTAATGGGTCCGAACGACCCCGATAGGCAAAGGGGCTAATAAGTGAAACAGAGATTTATGAGCGCGCAGATATGCAAATAGAAATTTGCGGTCCCCTGGCGATAAAAAGACGACCGAGCCGTGGGGGTCTGTTTGTCCAACTGTCAAGGGATCGCGGCTTATAATTTTGTGGGATCGAACGCGGATGGGGACTTCAAGTTTTAATGTTGATGATGTGTTTTATTAAGCATCGCGTTGTGTTATTATTTACGACTTTTTAGTTCTTACATATAATTATATAGGATAATATGGAGATATAAGCTTCACCTCTTTGTCGTGCTGTCGTCCTTTTAAAACTTCCGCAGTTTCATTTACGCACGTTGATCGAACCTGCATTACTTTTTTCACAAATACATACATAATATAGGTACATAGAAAACAAGTATATCAGAAGAAACATGTTCTTTTAATTATTCATAATATACGTAGGTAATTAGACCAGCTTTTAACAACGCCTTCATTCCAAAAATAAGTTGGATTTTGAGGGTTCTCATTTTATTCTTGACATAATCTCATTTCGATGCGAAAATTATGTGAAAAATGTATTTGTATAATTACGCTGATAACTCTTACGTATACCTAAAGGGTCGGCCAAGACAAAATTAACAAGGCGTATTGTAATTTCCTTATCCGATGCAAATCGCTTAATCTATCCACACTTACACAGATTACATCCCCCGAACCGGTGACAAGTTGTACAATTTATTTGATTCGCGACTTAACTCGTCGCGTGGGGTCCCGGGTTATCCCGTAATTCGTAAAACTCGTTACCCGCGATCTTGTTACTTTCGTCAGGAGATAAAGCCGGGAAACGCTAATTATCCACGGGAGTTCTGGTTACGTCAATGTGCAGCGCCATGATTTTGATGTAGGAAAAGTTAGCTTGCGAAAGCATAATGGTATTGATAAAAAATAGTAGGTTACATTTATTATTCAATTTTCTATAAATATTAAAATTATGCTGTTTTTGATATATTTCCGGTCTTTTTACTAAACTGTTTCCACTGCTAATCGTGCCTTCCAATATACGGTGACGCTGGAAATAGTATTTTCTGGTCATACCACAAATAACGGACAATTAATTGCGATAACTGCACTTGTACAAACTTCTTTAGTCGTACTGGGCGTACACTGTCAAGCCTTCCACATCTATCTTAATACATATCGTTTATTTAAGACTGATATTCCCTCCTCAGCGATATCCTCTTTACTTAATTGGCAGGATCAAAGCCGACCGGCCGTCGTGTCTGAACGTCTGTTTGTCTGTCCCGATGTTTGCTCATTAGGCCGCTAGGGGGCATGCGACACCATTTGATCACGGCTTGGCAAATAACGTATGATATGATATAGGCTCGTTAGTCTATTTAAACGAAGTTTTGGATGTACATAAGTTTGACGGGTTGTAAATTAGTTTTGAGAGTGACCTACTATACCTATACATTCCTATTATTATTAACTATTTCATATTAATATCTATTGGAATAGTTAATAATAATAACATAAAATTTGAGTATCTGTTTTTAATATTGAAAAAAATTTTTTCATGCATATGAATATACATACGGTACATATGCCAAAATATCACTTATTAAAATTTTTGTTTGTCTATTTGTTTGTTCCGGGTAATCTCTGGAACGGCTGGATGGATTTGGACGGGACTTTTTTTGGCAGGTTTTATTTTAGAGAATAGTTCTTATTTTGGAAAAATAAAGCAATGTTTTGATGTCGCGTGACTTTATACCGCGGGGAAACAGCTAGCCTATCTCTTAATCAAGCAGTAATATCTAAACTGAACGCTCAAACCACAAGACCAATCAGTTGACCGAGAATTAAGTGCTGTATTATTAAAGGACATTCCAAATATGTCTTCAAAATGAGTAGCTAAGGTAATCCAAAAAGGTTGGTACTGTCAAAGGGTGACCACCCCATCCCCCGTGTTAATACTGACCAGGACGACCTAACGAGCGGAGAACATGAATATGCAGCGAATTCATTTACCGGTATGGTACGTGATAATTCGATTTGGCTCACACTCTACAATTTATGGTTTTCGATATCTATTTACTTATCGATGGTTTTGAATGCCAATGATATGTGTAGTCTTTACTCTATTATGAAATGATAGTATTTCATAACAATTATCAACTTTATAGTTTTGACTTAGGACTTTGATGATTTTTGTTTAAGAATTGTGTTTATGTTATCTGTATCATCTCTCTCTCTTCAACCTATCGCAGTCCACTGCTGGACATAGGTCTCCCGCTTTTCGCCAGATATCCTGGTCCTCCGCTTTTCTCATCCAGCTTCCACCAGCGACCTTCCGCAAGTCGTCGGTCCATCGGGCCGGAGGGCGTCCTACGCTACGCTTGCCAAGACGCAATAATAATAATGATTTATTTTGTGAAACTCTTTGAACTCCGTACTTAACGTTCTGCCCCATTTTTGATTATTTAACTTCATTGATAATCACAATATTCAAGTGTGAATTGCATCCCTTTACCAATCACTCGTAATGCAGTTGTAGCTGTACAAAAATAATCACATGTGTTTTCGAAATTAATGGCCGACACATTGAAAGGTGTAATTATCCTTTTTTATTCGTTTCACGGACGCGTGTCGGTGTATAGTTACGAGCCACAGCTGATCACGGGTTCCGTTGTTTTGTTGTGGTTATATGTTTCACACTTCCCCCAAGTGGATTTCTAATTTGCAAGTACATACAGAGTTTTGTTGCACAATTGCAGGGTTGGGCATCAAGGCCGCATATGTGATTATAGATCTAAGAGCTGTCATTATATTGATATTCGGTGATTATTTAAAATAAAAGCAGTTGAGAGATGATCTTATATAAAACGTTGTTTGAGGGAGATCGTTCTTACGGAAATTTAATTTGTTCGCGTATCTTTTTACTCATAAAATATTGGAAACGAATAACGGACAATATAGTGACTGGTACAAAAATTTCAAAAACGGAAATTATTGCATATAAATACAATAGCGAATCGAAATGAGTGAGTACTTATCTTAAAAATATA